>JAODAL010015228.1:0-84645 GCA_025379985.1 Phyllomedusa bahiana
TAGGAATCGAAATATGCAATTATTTTGACTTGAATTATATATGGCTACCGTATTTCTTTCATCCCGAGCTCCTGACAACCTCGGCAAGGACTCCCCATGAACTGTGAATGCGGCTTTACTTTGGTTCTGGAAAAGACTATTTTCAGATCCAGCATGAAATCTCCAATTAGGCTCCAGGAGCTTAGCACACTCTCGGGGTAAGAGGCCTCTGGGGTGGAGTGGGATTAAGAACCTTTCCTCACTCGTTCTCCGTCTATCGGTGTTGACATCATTTTTTACCTGACGGGATCCGGGCACTGAAGAACACACACTTATATAATTGAGAGCAAGAATGAGTCCAGGCAATTTTCATGCAAATCTCCTGCTTGCTGTATTGCCTGCAGCGCAGCCACAGTTTAATGGGTAGTTCAACATTTGTAGGTCAATGCAGCTAATTCATTCCCGCACTCCGGCATCAGAACTGGTTTTCCTGCATTGAAAACGGCTCAGAATCACAACGGCTTTATTTCTACCCTAAGAATACGCGGCTGAACTATGGCTCCTTTCATTACCGTGCTTTACAAGGATGTGAGCCGCCAGGGGACATGTAGAAGAAGCGCAGACCACTGGATTCCTACAGGCACATGCATATGATTTACATTTCTCCAACACCTACAGATTCATAGCTAGGCATTTGGAGCTTTTTTCCTGGTGTGCACATACTGTATACCAGAGCTACATTTGTCTGGGGCTGCAATTATGGTCAGGCCAAACAGAACATACTGCGGTGAGTTGTCTGGAAGGACAAACTCCTCTCTGCTACATCTTTAGGTCGGCGCTATCATTTTTACACAATTTATCACCACAGGCAAGTTTTACAGATGTTGAAAAGTGAGATAGATATATGATTGAGATGGTCTAGAACAATATTTGGTTCTGCACATGCAAAAAAACTTTTGTGAAAAAAAATTGAGCATAGGTGCACACTGGTGTGTCAATAATATACAAACAATAATATACAATATACAAAGTTTCCAAAAATTCCTATGTGCCTTTTGGTAGTTTTGTTAATAGTGTGCTGCTGATATTGGATTGTGTTTATTGATTAGAAAATAGCAGATATAAACATGATACATGTGAAAGATGGGTAACAGAAGGAGACAGTAAATGGGTAGAAAGAAACAGATAATCAGATAATATGAATGACAGGACCGCAAGATGGATAGATAGGGACAGATGGGTAAATAGAAAATTTAGTTGGTGGATAAAAATATGACAGAGACGGAGCAAGATGGGAAATAGATAGATGATAGTAGATAGAAAAGGGAATAGATAGAAGATAGATGGGATAGAAAGTAGATAATAGATGAGATAGATGATAGAATAGATAATAGATATAGATAGATAAAAGATATAGATAGGGTAGAATTTAGATAGGTGATAGATAGTAGATAGATAAATAAAAGGATAGATAGATGATAATAGATAGAAAAATAGATACTAGATAGATTTTAGTAGTTAGTAGATGATAGATAGATAGATAGATAAAGATAGATAATATGAAAGAGACAGAGTGAGGTGGGATGGATGGGTGGAAAAATTATGGGAATTGGATAGATGTTTGGACAGATAGAGACAGACAGAGATAACAGGAAACAAGAGATAAGACAGTTTGTCTAGAGACGAGTGAAATAGAAAAATGGGAAATAAAAAATTTTGTTAACACAGAACATGATGATAGAGAGATAGAAAATATGTATGCTATTGATAGATAGAGGGATTTAATATTGATAATGAAGAGGGGGAAAGGGGGTAGTGAATGATAAAAAAAGATAAGTTTGAAATTTTAAATGAATAGATAATGATAAAGATAAATAATAATGGTCTTGACGCCTTGTAAGGACCCATAAACCATATGAACCATGAATATGCAATGAGATGTATGAAGTTAGATTGTGATTGCAAGAGGTGGATAGATTAGATAGAGGATAGGGATATGGATGAAAAACTAATGGTAAATTTTACACTGCTGATTATTTGCAGAATGAAGTTGCTGCATGAAAAACCCAATTCAGATAAATAAAACTTTTTCAGTCACAAAATTTCTGAAACCCAAAATAGAAATGATAGGCACCCCTTTAAAGGGGCTCTAAAGCTGGGTGGGGAAAAGTGGAACGAACCGGTTAATCAATACTAATAGAAAATCCACGCCCTAATTTGCTTTATAGGGAGTAAATATTAATTGTGAAAACACGGCCAGATCATTAAACATATAGGAAAGTACATCCAATAAAATTTTTACAAAAAATGGGCAAAATTGTATTAGATGTAGAATTTTTGCAACGTTTCGGCAAATGCCTTTTTCAAGAAAAACATTACAAAAAGGGAATCACGAAAGATAATTAGAAGAGTACCATGTTATAGGTGAGGGGAATGCCCTCCGTATAGATAGTAGGTGGGTGGTTAAAGAGAATCCCCAGTAGGGCAAAAAAATACAGCTAAGAAGTACTGAGAAGTTAAGTTTAGGGGTGGAGGCCAATGATCGGCTCTAGATGGTGGTAATGGACAAGGGGCGCCGGGGGGTATAGGTAATGGCCATCCTATATCCCCCGGACTCTTGTCCTTACCTACATCATCTAGACGCCCATCATTTGGGCCCCCACAGCCCTAAAGCTTATACTTTCAGACTTATTAGCTGTAGTATTTTTCCCCCCCCTTTCTGGCATTCTCTTTTTTACCCCCCCTACTATTATACGGAGAGGCATTCCCCCCCCCTATAACATGGTCTCATTTAATTATCTATTTGTGTTTCCCTTTTTTGTAGAGTTAGCTTGAAAAAGGGGATTTGCCCAAACGTTTGCTATAATTTTTACTTTTGAATACAATTTTTCCTATTTTTTTTAAAAATTTATTGATATGTACTTTAGCATTTTTTTGTAATGAAACGTGCCCTGTTTGTCCAATTAAAATATTGAGCTCCCCATAAAGCATATTGGGGTGCGGGATTTTTTATTTGAAAATTTCTGAAAAACTCCTCTCTGTGTGAAAGTAGCTAATGCCTAAAGTGTCCATATGGCATTGCTCATTAATCATTTTCCATAGAGTGAAAATGTACTTGGGGGGGGCCATATAGTCCCAAATTTAAACAGTGCATATGGTGCCAAATATTACAGCTATACAGTCCCAAAAGAAAATGAGATAATTCCCCCACTTTCCGCCAGGGAGGTATGGGGTGTTCTGCATGGGTTTTTTGCCCAACAACAGGGAGGTACTTTTTTTTGGGCCCCTGCTGGCAGTGCTGTATAATCTGAGCCTGCTTTTGACCATGGCCAAAAAGCTTGTAAAGAGGGCAAGTTCGGGTTACTGGTAAAGCACACTCTGACTGCCCCCCTTTGTTTTTGGGGTCATTGATTCCTGTCAACAGACTTGGTCGGGTCAGCTGCCCCTTCCCAGTTTTTGTCAACATCCCATTTTATTTTGTCTGGGTCCGAGATGGATGATCGTGTACACATTCTTCTTACCCCGGGTCTTGGATTTGTACTGCTTTCCCTTTGCCGAGGAAATGGTATACAAATGCGGCACATAGGCTAAAAATAAGAGCGTGCACGGGGAATGGATGTCTGCATTTGCTGTTGAGGGGTCCCGGGGTTCACTTTTTCTCCTTAAAGCCTCCTACCCCCGCAAATCCCAGTTTCGTACAAAACATTTATATTATCAAAATTTTATTTTATTTTAATTTAATTTATTTTTACTTTTTTTATTTTTTTTTAAATTTTTGCTTTGGTTTTTTTTTACTTTTATTTGTTGATCATCTTTACTTTACAAAATTTGCATTATTTGTTTCGAGCCACACACAAGGACCCAAAATTATAATTTTTTCAATATAATATCTGATACAATTTTCAAAATGTATTTTTTTTTTATTTCCAATGTACAAGAAGAGAAATGTATTGAATTATGGGTAAAGTTATGAAAAAAACTGAGTAGGTATTGCGCATCTAGATCGCTCCACATATTTACTCGTGAATTGCTCAAGCCATATTATAAAGTTTGGCACAACTAACAAGTTAATGGCTCTGTTCACACCAGGGTGAGTCCGCCTATTTGACATATACCTCCAAGAAAAGCCTCCTGGTGCGACATCTATGTAATTCGCCTTATGCAATTTATTTTGTCATAATAATTGCTGTTTTCTATGTAGATGTCTATGGGCGTACGGCCAAACTTGGCAAAATGTTTCGCATGGCGACACATTTTTAATAGCCGCCAAAGTTTTTGGTGCGCGAACTGAAATACAACAAGTGGTTTGGCGCATAACACTCCTATACGTCAATAATTAGGGGAGTTCAAATGCAGCCAAAAATGTTTGCTGCATGAACACTTTCATTCATACTATCATATTATACACAAATCGACTAGTGCCATCTAAAAAAATGATAATATCATTGAAAAGATGATAGGGGTTCTCCAGACCATCTGGGTGGGGGGGGGGGAGGGGGGGGGGGGGGGGGGGGGGGGGGGGGGGGGGGGGGGGGGGGGGGGGGGGGGGGGGGGGGGGGGGGGGGGAGGGGGGAGGTGATAATTGTTATAGACTCATAAATGTATTTATATTTAAACCCTTGTAATGTCACTGGGTAAAAGTTCAAACAAGGGCTTAGTTTTGGGGCGCAATCGTCGCCCCATCATTACGAGGTAATCCACAGTGTCATCATAGAGCAACTCTATGATTTACACGCCACCTCACCTCTCCCTCTGAGCTGCGTACATACAATCGTTTCGTACGCGCGGGAGATGATTGACATGACTTACCATTCTTGCGATGGGATCTGGCGTGCTGCCGATCATCACAAACTCCTGAACACCCGGGCGTAATTGTGGGGCGTACTTAAGCACCGCAATTATGCCGTGTGAACATAGCCGAATGAGTCATACAACATATTGGTTTCTCTATTTTGACTATACATTATTGGATATCCATTATCTTTTCAGTGAAAACAAATTTTTTGGAGAGTGAGCACTAATATATCCTATTTAGGAACCAGGTGTATATTACAAAAAATGGATGCATGCGATAGATGTTACCCTAATGATATCTTAGAATTAATACCACATCTAAAAACATAACCTTTTTCAATTTATATAGTGTGTAGAAGTAGTGTAAAAACTCAGCATATATAAAGATGAAAGCACGTAACTCACCGAGTTAGCTCGTGTCCGCAACTGTTCATAAATTACAAGCGCACCAAAGGGCTTTCTTCTTTTTCTCATGCCGCATAACAGACAATTTGGGATACAATAGTTTTCTATTCTTTCCCACGACCTTTGTGGTCCCCTAAATCTCTCCCTAAGCAGCTACCTACCACCATAAAGGGCGACCCCCACTACTGAACCTAGAAGTCCTCTGTTACTCGCTTTGGCCCTTTAAAGGAGGTCTTTCCATGTTTTAGGAAAAGCTCATCATCCGATCCAAGTAGGATTCTGTGAAATAGGTTGAAAAACGGATTCTTAACTTTTAAACCCGCTCGTGTTTCCAGCGCGCGCCACTTTGCTTCCACCATTAGGTCACGTTCATCTTCACAGTGACCCTTTAGGGCATGTTTTTCACACAGGCATTATTTTCATGAGGTGTTGGAGACAATGGTCTTTCGATTGTTCTCAGATGGATTCCCAAAACGCTTCCAAAAACGCCCCCAGTTTCAAATTCATTGATTCCTATTATCAAAGCCTTGTTGTAGTGTTTCATCACACACGAACGGAGGTTATTTACACGCGTCTTTGGAAGCCACCTGAAAAAAGAAGTGTTATGTTCAATTCTTGTGAAGTGTGTATTTAGGCTCTGTTTTGGTCGGCAGGGTTTTGTCATGGCTATCAAATTTGTATGATGTGAAAATCTCGTCGAAAACCTGATCCAAGAAACCTCAGCCGGGAAACGCCTCTTATGAGGGCATGTTATCACAAGACGGCTTATTTCTTGGTGACGAGGTCATTCGAAGCGTTTCCATCAAAACAGACATCAAAACCTCACCTGAAACACGCTTCTTCAGAAGAGGTTTTTAAGGCGTTTCCCTCAGCAAGGTTTGGTATCATTTTCTAGCCAAGGAGTATTATTTTCCGCCCATACAAATTAATAGCCTAGGTAACCAAAACCCGCGCCAAAACCGCGCCCCCTAATAACACCTTCAAGAATTGACTAAGACACTTCTATCCAAAGAAGCTGTGTAAATAACCTCGTCTGTGTGTGAACTACAACGATGTTTTTACTAATAATGCAATTAAAAGAACAGGGGGCGTTTGGTGGGAAGAGTTTTTTGGGCGAGGAACTCGCTCCGAAAACCTCGTCCCAAAACCTCGGCCTTCAAAAAAGGCCGTGCTGAACATGGCCTGTAAGCCAATACCACATGCATCACGGATGGATTCCTGCATGAGAAGTCCATGAACTTCGTGAGGCCTGGAGTTAGGCTGGCAGTGTCACGTGACCACCGAGATTTGTGACGTCAGCTATAGGCGCCACCGTTGAAGGAAATGCTAAAAAATTAGAATTTCACTCAAAGATTTGTATCAGAAGGAAAGGAAAAAAAAAGAATAGAAAATAGAGAGAGAAGTAGAAAAAGAAAGAAAGGAAACAGGAAAGAGACATAACGAGAATCATCGCGGTGCTGAAACGATCAATATTAAAAGGGTGGAGTTGTTTTATTTGTTTTTTTCTTCTTATTTTTTAAACATGTGTATATGGTGCTTCTTATGTTCTAATACCCACTGGAGTGATTCAGCCGTACAGGCTAGAATCTAGTTTTTAGAAGAATATAGGGATCTTTCAGGAGTTGGGTCCAATGCGTGGTGGTCACAACCCGTTTCGGGACAAAAGCTCAGGTGAGGATAGAATTAGGAGGTTATCTAAAAGAAAAGAATAGACAATTATTGCTAATCCACTTAGTTACCACATACGTGTTGTTGGCATGATGGACGAGAGAAGGAAGAATCGCCCTTTGGTGCCTGCAGAATTTATGGAAACCAAGGAGTCCACGCACGAGAACGAGCATACTGGTGGTGAGTTCCTCCTCAATTTACCGATACGATGCTTGCATATGCTGTTGAGTACGTTAAGGATTTTGTAAAGTTACAATACAAAAGACTGTTAATTTTAACCTGTGATTTTTTTTCTAAACGTATTCATGTTTTTTATTCTTATGGGTCCCCATGAAGAAGCAGTTACACATATGTTTATCAATATGTGTTTCGGCTTACTAATCGATTCAAAAAGTACCATCCATCACCGGTGGGTCTCCTTATATAAACATAAGGTCAAACTTGTGTGGTAGATTCATCCTGTTACTAGTAGCCAGTTGTAGGGAATTGTGTTGTCTACTAAGCGAACTTTACCTATTAATTAGCAATATACCAATGTAAGTTTCTGCTTGGCCTGCATTGGTTTCTATAGGAACAGATATTTGGGATCCATAAGTCAGGCCAGCACCAACTTCGCCAAAAATGTGGGACTAAAACTCGCCTGGACAGCCCCTGCACCGATGGGATTGCCCAGCAATTCCCATAAATAAAAGTTATTACAAAACCGGGATTGGTACAGCCCTTAACAAGCCCCCACCCCTTTAGTGTCGCCAGTGGTGGCCGCTCGAGCATCTAAACCCTGACGGTCCCCACAAGCAGCTTGCGGCCGTATGTTTGTGCATGTCCGGTATCAATCGGAGGCTTGGGCATTTGAAGGCTTTTTCAAGTGTAACACACAAGTGGTAGACCAAAAAGGTTTTGTCCTTACATTTACACCTAATACCCAGCTAGCCCTTCACCCCCTCTGTAGCCGGCCATTTTACTAGACATCTATAAAGGGGTTTTGACCACGATCTCATTTCATCACCTTCTGCATCCAGCTTCTTCAGCTCTCGGAGGTCGGCCCAGAAGTGTGGGCGTAGTGTGATTTGCTTTGAATAAGCATAAACATGTGAACCCACCAGGATGACATCACCAGGCCCTTTTCCTCTCTGTTTATGTAAAGCATTGTTAGTAGCAGAGAAGTAAAGCTTTTACCTCACAGCTACAATGGTCCTAGGTTCAAATCCTGCAGGAACTCAAACCCTGATTTTTTTTTTTTTCTCTTTATCAATGCACAGACCCCAATGAGGTTTTCTTTTTTATTTAATTGCACTGCGGGTTTTGACTAATTACTAAGGAGGACAGAGAAGGGAGCTAGAATGACACACGCACCTGGGGGTTTTGAACTGACTCAGTAATCCGCCTGAGAAGGAGAGGTGATGTCTGAGTTCTATGAGCCGACTAGGTCTGCAGAACTCTCAGCCCTGGTCTATCCCCTGGAGATGAGCTTGTTATACAATGGAATCACACAAAGGATCAGCCTAAAACATTAAACGGTGTCATGAATTATTTAATATTACATGAACATATCTAAGGTGAATGAATATTTCATATTCCTAAGCTTCCCACGTCAATTGTTATCATTTAGCTTGCAGCCTTGACACAAATCTGTTTGTTTTTCTATTGTAGCCAAATAGAACAGATGTGGAAAATACACTCACTCGATCTGGGCTCCACGTATCAGACGTCTGATTAATCAGACTGTCAAATGTATAGAATCACAGTATTTTTTTTCTGTATTATGTAATCTTACGTTGTATGATGCTATTTAAATGAGCTCCATGCCGCCAACTAAAATATAAGTCTTATTTACATTCCCTCAATCACTCGCTTGACGGAGCCGTACTGGTTGGATGAGGCTACTAGCACATTGAGCCCTCTAAACATACATAACAGCTCGGAATTGCTCACTTCCAACGCTGATATCCGCTAGTGTGGCTACAAGCCGAGTTTCATGCCAGATCAGCCTGCAAGGTGACGACCCCATACAGTAACGTAATGGTTTATCAACAGAAGATCCGAAGAGACTGCAACCCATGATCTGGGGAGCGAGATATGGACTGTTTTGTTTTATTTTACACATGAGGCTCTAAGCTATTTAAAGGGGAATGTGTGGTCACAAAAATGACTTAAAGTTTGTCTTTAACTCACGTTTTTATGTTAAACACTATTTTTTAAGAATTTTTGGTTCATTTTTTTTCTTTTTTTTTCCATATCACTTTCAATATTTTTTTGAATAATTTCGGTAAAGTCCCTGCCAGGTTTCACTTTAGCACTACAAGCCTAAATAATCGTCGGACTCTTCCTGTACTGTAGAGAAAGAATTCTCAGCAGTCAGTTCATTATCAGCACAAAGAAGGGTCAAACTGAAAAGAAGACACCAGTGTGTATGAGATAACACAGAATCCACCAGTCACAAGAGAGATAGTCACAGTTACACCCCTTTCTCGCTCCTGCACAGAGATTTCTTTCCAAGGTCACAGAGCATTACTAGAATACTCGCCTATACAAGGCAATGGGTCTGAGTCAGTCTTAAGTCTCCTATGTGCATGAAGCTACTGTAAAGCATCTCTCTGACTGCTGTTTAAAGCTGTGCAAACAAGGCCTAGTGGCCAAAGTGAAAACTGCAAGACTTAAGAATTATTAAAAGTGATATGAAGAATTAATACAAAAACAACTAAAAATTCCTAAAATATGTGTTTAACATAAAAACGTGAAATAAACAATGAGTAATTTAAGGCACCTTCTTATCTACACGTTTTTAAATGTTTTGTGAGAGGAGTATATGAACCACATTACTAAAAAAATAAAAATAAAAGCAAATATGTAAATGACCCTGCCGTTTAATTAATCCCCAGCATTACGTGACTTAGCTCAGGGCATACCGTAAGATGTTGCGTGGGGACACTTTCCAAAAAGTTGTGTGTGTGTGCATGCCAAGCCTTGTGTTGAATTAGCGGTTGCATAAATGAGGATTTTTCCTTTATCCTCTTCCGCACAATGGAATTTCTTATGATTTTGTTTGAAGATTTGTTTATTGCTACAAGGGGCTTTTGTTGAGCAGACAATGGGCGAGAGGGTTGGAAAGTCTTTATGCAGTTTTTTCAGCCGGTCACATTGGGCAGATGAAGGTCAAACATTACAACCATTATATTGTATGTGGCAAATGGATAAAATGTTCTCTGGAGGTGCGATTTGTTTCTTCATTTTTATTTATATGAAGCATTTTTTGTTCTTCTGGAAGAATAGAAGCCGACTCGATCGTGTAATTTGTGTCCTGGGTTCTGAAATTGAGTTGTATATTAGTGAAATATCGGAAAAAATGCATCACTAGAGCCAAACTTTATATTGTATTTTTTGTGATTTTAAATTGAGTGATTATATAAGAAGTTTGTGATTGATTTTTACATCCATTGGAATTAAAAATTGGCCCTTGATGCTCCTCGTTTTAGAGAAGTCACTTGTGGATTCTGAAATTTAGTTTTTAATTTTTTTAAATTGGCTTCTTGCCTGTTTTAAAGTTATTCACCTCGACCTCATCTCTTCATATCCTATAGCCATTACAGAACTCCCTGTGGTTCTGTAGGGGACTGTTCAGTGCCCTATTAGCATAAGTAACGGGGGGGGGGGGCACATTTTCCCCTTGAAGTAAATAATTTTAGACATTGATGGTTCACTGTATGAAAGATAATTTTTTATGTACATCTATATGCTTGAAAGGGATTTTATTCTAATAGTACAGAAAGCATTTTAATATGAGACATTTTTCATTGCTTCAAATGATTAATGTGTACCGTAAATTGTTGTCTGCTATACTCTTAGGAGCCAGTTGTTTAGAGTTTTTTTTTAATACAAACTTATTTTCCAAATGAAAAAAGGGACAACCGTCAAAGGTTCGCTGCACTGGTGCCTGCAGGCCCCGACACACCCATGTTCTGTCTCACTCTCTCCCGCTTTCCGCTCTCTTCTTTTCGCCGTGCTCGGCATCTGTCCCTTACAATCCGTTGGCTCCCTGCTGCTGTTTGATTCATAGGGTGCCCTGATTTAAACTTCCAGTGCTCGCCACCCACCTTTTCCAGAGCCAGTGCTCTGGGACCCTTGTCTGCTTAAGTGCTCCTTCCCCACTCTGCTGTCGTCAGTTTTTTGATGGGTGCCTTTAGGGAATACTGCTGTGTAAGTTCTTCCGGTATCGACCTTCAACTAGTCTCTGTCCCGTTTACAACTGAACTCCATCTGTCCTGACCTTCGACATGTGACCCATTACTCTTGTATGCTGCCTACACAGTGACCATGCGCTTGTGTCCCAAATATGCCCCTGACTACAATCCTGTACCATGCGTATATACCACCCTTAACCAGGCGAGTGACCTCGTCGGGGAGAGTGACATGCAAGTTCCCTGCAGCGAAGTTCTAAGGGGTTGGGGGTTTGAAGACCAGGGGCTCCACAGATTCTGCTCCTCAGCAATGGCTGGCATAGACCAGGGGTCCTCAACTCCAGTCCTCAAGACCCACCAACAGCTCATGTTTTCTGGCTTTCCTTAGCATTGCACAGGTGAATAATTATTGTCAGTGCATTCTGTGGGATATTCTGAAGACATGACCTGTTGGTGGGCCTTGAGGACTGGAGTTGGGGAGCCCTGGCAAAGACGATCCACTCTTACTTGTGACAGCATCTATGGAGAAAAGAGGGACATAGGTTAAAAATAAGGAATGTCCAAAATAGGGACACTCGAAGGACATGCATAACGTGGCCTTGTGCATGAAGCCTAATAAAGTCCTCTGTCACCTAAATATCACACGATTCATCTAAGAAAGTCTTTATTCATTCAGAGCAGAGGTCCCCAACTCCAGTCCTCAAGGCACACCAACAGGTCATGTTTTCAGGAAATCCCACAGAATGCACTGACAATAATGATTTCACCTGTGTAATGCTAAGGAAAAGCCAGAAAACATGAGCTGTTACTGGGCCTTGAGGACTGGAGTTGAGGATCCCTGATTCAGAGGACATGAGGGATCTCATGACAACTGTGCAGCTCAGGCTCTCGTTACAGAGGAAGTAGACAAGAAGAAATCCTGAGCTCTCCTGATACATTGACTATAAAGCGGGATGTTTCTCGGCCGCCATGTTCCTTTTAATACAGGAATGTATAATGCGCCATATTTTACAGTCATTTGGTAAACTATGTAGTCGTTGCTTATTCTGAGCATATTCCCAGTATGTACTGTGCTGAACACCTTAATAAACTATCACTGAAACGCTGCCTCCCTAGGCCATAAGGCAATCCCTGTTCTGCTGTAACCATAAATCAGAGAGCGCTACAGCGTGTTACACCTCACTGATCTTTTCCTATCCAACAAAATGTTCGTGTCGCCCACAGAAATCCTATGAAATTTGCCGAAAAAAAATATTATTTTCCAGTAAAACCACTGTTATTGCCTGAAACAATGGTCACATACCGAATGACATAGGAGCCCATACTGCGGTAAAATGCCACATGGCACTTATAGGATTGGAACGGCATTCTTTAAAGAGAAACTGTCACATAGTTTTTGCCCCCCTGGCTGAGGACAGAACAAGCTAGTGTCAGACCTGCGGTTTCCAGCGCTGTGTTCCTTATTCTGTAAGATGCTGTAGTTTTCGTGTATTTAATGCTCAAATCTGCTATTTTCAGCCAGAAGAGTCATTCGAAGAGTCCTTCAGAGAGTCCGTTTTTTCCAAACCCCGCCCACCTGAGGCTAGCCCCGCCCACCTCAACTGACAAACCTACTACTTTGAATAGGTAGAAAACATGTGAATAACTGTCTGTGGGTGGAGCTAGACTTTGGTGGGTGAAGCTAACACCTACTCATGAATAAGATTTGAGGGGTAAATGCTCTAAAACTGCTGCATCTTACAGAATAAGGGGCACAGCGCTGGAAACAGCAGGTCTGACACTGGCTTGTGCTGCCCTCAGCAAGGGGGGCACAACCTATGTGACAGGTTCCCTTTAAATGTCACATCCTACTTGACAAAGGATAGGAAAAGGTTAAACCTTCAGCTAAACTCTGGCCTCATCTGAAGTGATAGACCTGTAATATAAGGGTATGTTCACACGGCGTGTTGGATCCGTTTTTGGATCATTTCTTAGATGCATCTTTGGATCCATGTTTCGGACCCTAAACGGACCCAAACACGCATCTAACAATGTGCAATGTGTTTTCTTTCAATGTAAAACACGCATCGGCGTTCAGACGAGTGATCGCCAATGTGTGCTTACATGCGTCTTTTGGATCCATTCAAAGAATTGACGTCAGTTCTTGATCCGAATGACGCAGCAGGCGCCCGGTTTAAAACTATAGGGTGCGATCCTGCTGCAGCCAAAACGCATCCAAATACATACTTGCATGTTGGATGCATTTTGGAAGCGATATACGCAGCGATTTTGAATGCAATCCAAAACTCCGTGTGAACATACCCTAAATCTCATGCTAAACAAGTATGTAATCTTAATTTATCATGTGTATTTCAGGCTGGGCATCTTACATTCCAATTTTAGCACATAAGAGTTATCTTTTGTGAAATTAAAGGGGTTGTCTCACTACAAAGAATAGCTTTCAAAATGTAGGGAACAGTAAATTAAGACATTTTTTAAATGTATTGCTTTGTTCATCTTTTTTTGTTAAGGAGCTACAAATGATTTTATCACCTTCAGAAGGCTCTCAGGTTTCCCAAGTGACCAACCTGTGTACTCCTTTTCCCCTACTGTTTGTTCTATCTGATAGCAGGGAGTGAGGTCATCACACAGGTGGTGGTCAGCAGTGTGAGAGCTAGTATGTTATCTGATCTTTCAGACAAAAGACAGTAATTACTGTTTACATTAGCTCAGAAGCTTCTCCGGACCTCGGAGAAGGTAATTTAGCTAATCTAGACTGATAAACAGAGAAGTCTGAATGCATGAAGCTCATATGCTAATTACAGACAGCTTGACCAGGAAGTGACAGAGCAAAGCAGCATTATTTCATTCATGCATCCTATGAAACTTTGAGATGAGAAAACCCTTTAAGTGTTACATCTCTTTAATATCATTTCTGTATCAGTATCTTACAGTGGTCAAGATTTCTGCCTGCTGTCATAAAATAAGAAACCTCCTGGTTTACCTTTTTAGGGTATAAAAATCTATCCTGGCACTTTGATGGACACGCAGGTGCATTGCCCGATACAAGACAGAGACCTGCACTTGTGCGTATTGTCAACCATGTTTACATTCAGTGACAACAAGCAGAGATCTTGAAGCACATAGAGGAATGAATGCAGACAGTATATTAAATGCTGCATCATTTTTCATGATGTAATTTAACCTTTGCTGAAACTCGGATATCCCATGAAAGCGGCATCACCATATCTGTACTCCTATTCTAAGCCAGTGGCTTTGCCGGCCTCAGGGAGTGGAGAGCCGGACCTGCATGTGCGCCTTTCTCTGATCACCCAAAAGTGCTGTACTGTATTTGAAAATCTCAAGGAAAGGAAGAGAGACCGCTACGCATGCATGGCCGCCCGTCTGGTATCCCTGTGACCGGCACAGACTCCGCCCTAGAATGGAATCCCCTTTAAAGGGGTTGTCTCACTACAAGGATTGCTTTTTATGTTAAAGATCTTGCAAAAACAAGTCACTTTGTAATATATGTCCATTAGCAGTGTCCTACCTATTCCTAGATATCCCCTCTTGTATGGGCTGCATCAGCTCCTCAGGTCACTACAGCTACAGACCTGTTTGTTCTCTCCTGATAGGCTGCCAGCACTAGTTGCTATAGCTACAGACCTGGCATCTACTGCAGCCTAGTAGAAGCCAGTAACACGCCCCTGAATTCAAAGTGAAACCAAGAAAGCAGGACTTTAGGTGAGATGAAACAATGCAGTGAGGGCAACCCCTTTAAGTCATGTTGTTTGCTATCCGGATTTAGCTGCCGTACATTAGTTTTATTAGAGCTGTGAATTGTGTGATTCTATGAAACATTGACCATGTTATTTCCCTTTTTTTACATGCAGCAAGGAGTTATGGGAGAAGACGAGGTAATCCATCTATCTATTTATTACTAAAGCTGAATTAACGATGATCTTGTCTGATTAATTGTGATTTATCCCTCATCCTATCCTCAATCAGAACTTCATAATATTGCTCATATGTCAATGATATGCTTTTATTAACATACATACTGGTTACTAATGGAATGCTTCATACAAAACCCAACCAGTCACTTATTTGACCATGCTCGCACCCAGTGACCAGAGGCGGAGGGCATCTGGACTCAGTGGGGCTGATTTATCAATACTGTCTAATACTCAGGGCCTTATGGGTATGTTCACACGATGTACTGCGGGGCGTACAGTATTTGCTGCAATACATCGTGTCTTTCGGGAGCTCGCGCTAATAAGCGTGTACTCCCGAGGCGCTGCCCCATAGACATGCATTACTATTAATGCATTATTAATTATTAATTGACATGTCACTTATCTCCCCATGCGTACAATCCGATCGTATTGTATGAGCGGGGAGAGGAGGCGTAATTCATAGTTCTCTATGATAACTATGGATTACCGTCATTGCGGCGCGCATCTCGCCGCGCGTTAAGTGCAAATACGTGACAAAATGTGCAACAAAATTACGCCGTGTGAACATAGCCTATATATGAAAATGGTCTACCAATAAGGGTATGGTCACACGGCGTAGTCCGGGACTGATTCCAGCCGTGCTGCGCGCCGGAGGTGCGCTGCTGTACGACTGACATCCGTCCCAGTCAGTACGGCACTCCACAGTTCTCATAGAGGACTATGGATTCCGTCTCCTCTCCCCGCTCGGCGAATCCGCCGCGGGGGGGGGGGGGGGGGAGAGAAAGGGACATGCCCATTATTTACGGCGTGTACGCACCGTGACTAATGAGTGTCTATGGGGCCGGCGAGATGCCGGCCCCGCCCCCGATGCACGGCTGCCGGCGTAATTGCGGGGCGAAATCCGTCCCGCAATTACGTCGGCTTTAAGCCGTGTGAATATTGCCTAAGACTGTCTTTGTTGCCCATAGCAATCAATCAGAGCTCATAGCAACCAATCAGAGCTCAGCTTTCATTTCATATAGTGCTCTGGAACAATGAAAGGGGAACTCTGGTTGCTATGGGCAACAAAGGCAATCTTCCTGCTAGACAGTGTTCATACATAAGGCCCTTAGACTAGACATCCTTATAATATGTCACACTTATCATAGTGTTGGTAAATCTGGTGCATAATTAGACTGTAGTCTAAGCTTATACCCTGTGTTCTGATTTTCCGAGACTTTTAAAAACCTCCCTACCACCTGCCACTGTTCTAAAATAGAAATTGACCCCATGCTTAGCACACGCCAGAGCTCCTGTATTACCCCCGATCACTCACTGATGTCACGTTCATGGATCACATGACGGTTTCTGGCCTCAGCAGTCACATGCCTGCATGTACAGAGCTCAGTGACTGCAGCATCATGTGATCCATGAACGTGATGTCATCAGTGAGAGATTGGGTGGGGGGGGGGGGTAATACTCTGGCAGCGCTGGACGGTGGTGATGGGAGATGTATGGGGTCATCTATTTTAGCTCAGTGAGAGGTGCTATGGAGTTTTGGAAAATCCCTTTAAGGCAAAAATTGTGGTGCATTTAATTCATGCCCTTTTACGATAAGCCGCTGCCCTTTTTGTCAGACAGAAGTATCTAGAAACTGTCTAAAACACAATAATAATAATAAATGTGGTATTAGGCATTTAAGCCAGTATTTTGGTACAAATTGTCCCAGAATTACGGCACTATTGCTATAAAAAATATTCCCCACTCTTTCTGATGAAATGCAGTATATAGCCCACATAGGGAACAAACATGGTAGACTGCCCCTTACTACCTACAGTCACCAGTGCAGATGGATAGGTGTTCCCAGGTTCGAGCTTCCTGCTGTGCCGCTCAGTGTCAGCAGATTAGCACATTGAACGTTGTCATTTTATTGGGCTATAATCTGGAGATTTAATGACCAAGCTGAGAAGTTGCACATTGCTGTGACTTACCAGATTGTAGACAGATTAATCCCAGATAGGGTTAGTTCCACCATAAAGCCCTATTATACAAGTAAGTGGTGGTTGTGGTTATACCAGTGCCTTCAACCCTGTTAGGGCACCAAAGATCCAACTGGGACCAGTGATATAAATGGCGGCTTGGTTTTGTCTTCAGACCTCAGGAGTTTCATGTTCGAGGCTTTACACTTTGGGCAGTTGAAAGGACTTGTGACCTCTCTTGTCTCTTTTCAGTAAATTCTTGTGTTGCCTGAGAAATAACAATTCTGGAGCATCTTGTATTCTACCGTTTTGTTGTGCTGTTCCTCCTCCTGTCTTTTCTAGACAGGTATTACTGAATCAGTCAGCTGGGTGTGACCATTCCAGTTATTACAGGGGCGTATCCCTGCACACAAGCACTGATCGGACAATGTCAGACTGTGCAGAGACATGCCCTCAATTGGTAACACCCAGTTGACAAATTGGTAACAAACTTCTAGGAGGAAAAATAGAGAAGTCACACAAAATAGAGAAAGATGCTCCGGAATTGTTATATGATGTGCGTTACAAGTATTTATGGAATGGCCACAAAAAGCTATTTACAAAATGTTTCCACCCAAATTGATCAGCTGTGAGGAATCTGGGCAGGATGGAGGACATGCATGAAAACTGTCCAGGTCTAAGGCTTTCTTTTTTGCCCATAGTAACCAATCACAGCGCCCCTTTCATTTTTTTAAAGCATTATATGAAATGAAAGGGGAGCTCTGATTGGTTGCTATGGGCAACAAAAAGTCTTCGACCAAGATCGTTTTCATCCACGAGACAAGTATGAAACTTGGCGCCGACACGCCATTTCTGAATCGATATAGAGAAGTGTAGAATATGACAGTATACATGAACCGGTCGTATGTGGGCTCATAGATCTGGCATGTGGTATGCCTTCCATATCATTGCTTAGGATATCTTTGGCGCATGCCAAGGTGCCGTGCCTGGTGCAAGTTTTGGCATACCACTGTTCATAAATCCATAGAACAGGACTATGACCGTTTTTTGGCACACGATAAGCCCAAAAAAATGGTGCAGCTCTGTTCATATATGTCACCCTAAGGGCGACATGTATGATTTTTGCCACCCAGATGCCAATTTTTTTTTGTGCACATTAGTGGCGTAGAATGCGCCTGAATCTACGAACCTGTTCTACTACGGGTCATAAATGAGACGCATTCTAGCACAAAAGCGACATTTCTGTCTCAGGTAAACTACTTTTAAAGTGCTCTCCCTGCTCCAGCAGTAATGCACCTGGATTTGCTGTACTGAAGCTATAAATGTGTAGCTTCATACAGTTGTAGTGTGACACGCCTGCAGCATGCCCTCTGATCTCAGGCGCATTATAAAGTGCCACGGGCACTTCCTTATGCGCCTGGTATTGGAGTGCGCCTGATTAAAAATATAGAGAACAAGGCTGTGCTAGTTTTCGGGCTGAAAAGACACCAGACTTCTGGTGCAACCTCGTACATACATGTCGCCCTTAGAGCGACATGTATGAACGGGGCTGCCCCAGAATTCTGGCCTCAAAAAGCTGTAGTAGACCAGTTCTATAGATGTATGAACAGGCGTACTCCAAACTTTTTGGGCCGTTCTGGGGGCGTCGCACCACATTAGTAGAAGTAGACACATTTATGATTCTTTGACGCCAAAACTTTGGCGCAGAACAGTTAGAACAGCCAGAACAGGGTAAAGGTGGTGCCTGAGCCAGACTTGTCGTATTGGCTCTACACTGCGCCTGTATATATGACCTGCAGAAGAACAGCCAGACCAGGGTAAAGGTGGTGCCTGAGCCAGACTTGTGGTATTGGCTCTACACTGCCCTGTATGTATGATCTGCAGAAGAACAGCCAGACCAGGGTAAAGGTGGTGCCTGAGCCAGACTTGTGGTATGGGCTCTACACTGCCCTGTATGTATGACCTGCAAAAGAACAGCCAGACCAGGGTAAAGGTGGTGCCTGAGCCAGACTTGTGGTATTGGCTCTACACTGCCCTGTATGTATGACCTGCAGAAGAACAGCCAGACCAGGGTAAAGGTGGTGCCTGAGCCAGACTTGTGGTATTGGCTCTACACTGCCCTGTATGTATGACCTGCAGAAGAACAGCCAGACCACGGTAAAGGTGGTGCCTGAGCCAGACTTGTGGCATTGACTCTACACCTGCTCTGTATGTATGACCTGCAAAGAACAGCCAGACCAGGGTAAAGGTGGTGCCTGAGCCAGACTTTTGGTATTGGCTCTACACTGCTTTGTATGTGTGACCTGCGGAAGAACAGCCAGACCAGGGTAATGGTGGTGCCTGAGCCAGACTTGTGGGTATTGGCTTCACACTGTGCCTGTATGTGATGACCTGCAGAAGAACAGCCAGACCAAGTAAAGGTGGTGCCTGAGCCAGACTTGTGGTATTGGCTCTACACTGCTCTGTATGTCTGAACTGCAGAAGAACAGCCAGACCAGGGTAAAGGTGTTGCCTGAGCCAGACTTGTGGTATTGGCTCTACACTGCCCTGTATATATGACCTGCAGAAGAGCAGCCAGACCAGGGTAAAGGTGGTGCCTGACCCAGACTTGTGGTATTGGATCTACACTGCCCTGTATGTATGACCTGCAGAACAACAGCCAGACCAGGGTAAAGGTGGCGGCTGACCCAGACTTGTGGTATTGGCTCTACACTGCCCTGTATGATAAGAACAGATTCATACATTCTGGCGCAGACTATACTACCTTAAAGCGATTTAGAACTGGTCTATCAGCGCCAGAATTCATACATATCGTCCTAAGTGTTTAATTTCTCTGTAGCGCCACCACAGGGTAAATTAAACATTACATAGTGCCCATTCAGATGATGTGAAATCTCTTGTAGTCTAGGTCAGGTCCTCCAGAGAGAGGGACACTCGCTCCTCCATCCACTCCTATGTCTAGAGTAGGGATCATGAACAAAAGATTCCACTGTATTAACTCAGAATTCACTGATCAGGCAAGAGAAGCTACCTTATGGAGATAGTTTTGCATAAAAATGTATAAAGGGAGAAGCACTGTACATCCTAATGGAGAATTTAGAGGAAATAGTTATGAATTTTACAACTGATAGTCATTGAAGTGAAGGTATGTTCTCAAGAGGTTCTCGTACCTTCTGCAAAATTCGAGTTCATTCTGTCTCATGTCTTGATATTATAATGAACATCATTCCCTTCATTGGTGGTGGTCCACCTAGTATGGATCCAGCGCTGCGTCGCCCTCACTTTCCGTCTTCTGTTGTCTTTTAGTTTTGATCCGATCGGGATGTCACCGCTGCAGCTTCTGATTGGCTGCGGTAGTCACATGCCAGTGGCTGACATCACCATTTGGAGTTTTTACTTCTAAAACCAGAAGATATAAGGAAGCAAAAAAAATATTATTTTTAATCAGACAACCCCTTTAATCTATAGTATAGAGTGCTCCTTATAAATATCCAGTTCAATGAAATGGTAAACTTGTCCGTATAGACTACAAAGTATATGTTATAGAATCTGCAACAAGTATCTTAATAGGTTTTTTTTGTGTTTTTTTTTTTTTTATTTATCTTTAGATTTCTAATGCCATTACTTTTTGTGGGATGAGTTGTAGTTGTCACTGGTACACATTAGATCAGCATTTTTTTTTTTGTTCTTAGCTGCGTCCAATATGTTAGATAGATAAACACTATGATAATTTTTTGTTTAAATATTTTTTTAAAGGCTTTTAAAAAAAAAAAAAAAAAAAAACTCTCTTTCACCTCCCACTGTGTTTAAATAGAAAATTAGCCCGAATTTACCCTTCATCACCGTCCCAGCTCTGCAAGAGCTCAAGTGTTCCCCCCCAGTCCCTCACTGATGACATCACGTTCATGGATCACATGATGTGGAGCCAATCACTGACCTCTGTGGTCACATGATCTACATACAGACATGTGACTGCTGAGGCCAGAGATTATTATTATTATTTTTTATTATTATTATTTATTTTAAAGCGCCATTGATTCCAGGGCGCTGTACATTCGAGGGGGGTTACATACATTACATAAGTCAAACGAGTACAGTGATAAGGGATAATGACAATTGGCACGACAGAAGGAGACAGGTCCCTGCCCGTGAGGGCTTACAATCTACAAAGGAGGGGAAAGAGACAGGAGGTGAGGGGCAGACATGTCTGTGGAGGAAGTAGTGACAAGTTTAGTGAAGGTTATAGGCAAGCCTGAAGAAATGGGTTTTCAGGTTGCTTTTGAAGCTGGTGAAAGTGGAGGAGAGTCTGATGTGTTGGGGCAGTGAGTTCCAGAGTGTGGGTGAAGCACGGGAGAAGTCTTGGAGACGGTTGTGTGAGGAGCTGATAAGGGGAGAGCAGAGGAGAAGGTCCTGTGAGGAGCGGAGAGTGCGTGGGGGGAGATATTTGGAAATTAGGGCAGAGATGTATGGAGGGGAGAGGTCATGGAGAGCCTTGTAGGTCATGGTTAGTAGCTTGAAATGACTTCGCTGCGCAATGCTAAGCCAGTGAAGGGATTGGCAGAGGGGAGAGGCAGAGGATTAGCGAGGAGAGAGTGGATAAAGACGGGCAGCAGAGTTAAGGATGGATTGGAGGGGAGCGAGGGTGCTAGCTGGGAGGCCACTGAGAAGGATGTTGCAGTAGTCTAGGCGGGAGATGACAAGGGCATGGGACCACATTTTTGTAAGTGTCATAGCCGAGGAATGAGCGGATGCGAGAGATGTTTTTCAGGTGGAGGCGGCGAGGCAGAGGTGAGGGTTTGGATGTGTGGTTTGAAAGATAAAGCAGAGTCTAGGATTACCCCAAGACAGCGGACTTGTGGGACCGGTGAAAGTGTAGAGCCGTGACTGTAATAGAGAGATCAGGGGCAGGGTAGAGTTGTATAGTGGAAAGATGATGAGTTCTGTTTTCTCTACATTTAGTTTTAGGAGACGTGATGAGAAGAAGGAGGAAATGGAGAACAGACAGTCAGGGATCCGGGAGAGTAGAGAAGTGACATCTGGGCCAGAGATGTAGAGTTGGGTATCATCAGCATACAGGTGGTAATGAAAGCCATGTGAGGCTATGAGCTGACCGAGGCCAAGGGTGTAGATAGAGAAGAGTAGTGGACCCAGGACTGACCCTTGGGGGACACCGACAGAGAGAGGCCGGGGGGAGGAGGTGGAGCAAGAATGAGAGACGCTGAAAGTCCGATCAGTGAGGTATGAGGAGATCCAGGAAAGGGCCAAGTCTGTGATGCCGAGGGAGGAGAGGATTTGTAGCAGGAGGGAATGGTCGACAGTGTCAAAGGCAGAGGACAGGTCTAGGAGGAGGAGCACAGAGTAGTGGCATGAGGCTTTAGCAGTTACTAGGTCATTAGTGACTTTGGTTAGGGCGGTTTCGGTAGAGTGGTGGGGTCGAAAACCAGATTGTAGTGGGTCAAGAAGAGAGTTGGAGGAGAGGTGGGAGGACAGTTGAAGGTAGACGTGCTGCTCGAGGAGTTTAGAAGCAAAAGGGAGCAGTGAGATGGGGCGATAGTTGGACAGAGAAGAGGGGTCAAGGGTTGTTTTTTTTAGGATTGGAGTGATAGTAGCATGTTTAAAGGCAGAAGGGAAGATGCCAGAGGTTACTGATAGGTTGAAGAGATGGGTGAGTGCTGGGATGATAGAAGCACTGAGGTCTGGGATGAGGTGGGATGGCAGTGGGTCAAGACTACAGGTAGTGAGGTTGGATTTGGACAATAAGGAGGAGAGCTTGTCATGAGTGACCGTGGGGAAGCAAGTTAAGGGGGAAGAGCAGTTTGCAAGAGTAAGGGAGGGTGGTGGGGACTGCGGGCTGAAGCTTTCTCTGATGAGTTTGATCTTCTGGAGGAAGTGAATGGCAAAGTCATCTGCTGAAAGGAGGGATGGGGGAGGAGGTGTTGGTGGACGGAGAAGAGAGTTGAAGGTTTTGAATAATTGTCTGGGGTTGTGGGACAGGGAGGATATGAGAGTGGTGAAATAGTTCTGTTTGGCTGAGGCGAGTGCGGACTTAAATGTCTGCAGTGAGTGTTTGTATAAGGCAAAGTCATCAATGGAGTGAGTTTTCTTCCAGCGGCGTTCAGCAATTCTGGAAGCTCGCCTCAGCTGTTTGGTAGAGTCTGTGTGCCAGGGTTGTCTGTTGATTTTGCGGGTTCTGTTGTGTGTGAGAGGAGCGACTGAGTCAAGGGCGGTGATGATTGTATGGTTGTAGAAAGTGGTGGCTGCGTCTGGGTCATTGCGTCTGGGTCAGATTGGCTGCAGCATCATGTGATCCATGAACGTGAGGTCATCAGTGAGCGACTTGGGGGAGCACTTGAGCTCTGGCAGGCTCAGCGCTGGAATGGTGGTGATGGGAGAATTAAATATGGGTTAATTTTCTATATAAGCAAAGCGGGAGGTGATAGGCAGGTACTTTAAAGTCTTGGAAAACCAAGACAAATGCAGATAGTTTTATTTAATTATTCCTATTAAAAAAAAAAATCACATCTTTTTTACTTGACTTTTTTTTTTCTTTTTTATAAACCATATATTTTTTTTACACTTTATTTCACTATAAAACTGAATGATTTGGTTGCTTTTATAATACACTGCGGTACTTATTTATTTTATTTGTGTCTATAGCACTATTATACTCCTTGGTGCTGTGTATCAGTTGTCATTATTCACATTTGTCCCAGTCCTCATTGGGGTTAATAGTCCAAATTCCAGATTAACCTATCTATGGTTTTCGAGTGTGGGAAGAAATCCCTGCATACAAGGGGAGAACATACAAACTTCTTGCAAATGTTGTCCTTGGTGGGAATTGAACCCAGAATCCCAGAGCTACAAGGCAGTAGTGCTAACCACTGAGCCACCATGCTGCCCATAGACTATGCTTGTCTGTGTCAAGCTAATAATTATACAAATATGGCAGACCTTGGGGGTCTTTATTGGTCCCCAGCTTCTATGAAAGCTGTCACACTGGTGCTGATAATTTGAAAGAGAGCCTCCCACTCCCTTTGTAAGCACATACATGCCACAGTCGGCATTAACCACGACATCCAACAGATCAAATGGCTTTGATCTGCCTTATCTCTGGCCCCAGTCACAAGTGATGGTGCGGCCATCACTGTGACTTACTATTTTGACCATTCATGTGAACTGCTTAGCTTCTGAGACATTACTGCACATCACAGAGCTACAAGGGGCTAAAATGAATGTAGAATACAAATGTGATTGTCTGTCCAGAGTAAATATTTCAGGATTGAATAATTTCTTATTTTGTCTCCAATTTTATGATACAGAACAAATTCCCTGCATAGATAAGAGCTAAAATGATGGCTCACTTCAGCTACCACTAGAGGGAGCCCTGGAGCATACTGCATACTGTTTATACATAGCACTCACTAACAACACAGTAGGCAGTAAGCAACCAAGCCCCTTCAAGTTACACGAGATTTGACGCTGTTTATAAAACCATTGAGCTATAATTAAAAATGGGATAATCTAAAACACATATGGTGTTGTAGGTGGGCATTACTTTCATGATGGGTGTAGATGTAGAGGTCCTGCTCTCTCCTCCCTGTAGAAATAGTGATCATTTTCTGTTTTGAGTTCAGCATCTCATACGCCCTAAACTAGTATTCCCCAAATCTTTCAGTTTATTACCTTCCCCCTTGTACCCAGGAGACATATTCCAGAAAGTGTACGTGAAATCTGTGTTTGATCATGCAGATTATGATGAAACGGGAATTAAAATATGTGCAGTGATCCAGAGCTTGTGAACAACGAGTGTCGAAATACCTCAGACGCTCAAAAGTGCAGCGACCTTTGCAATCGCTGAATAAACACTCATTGCTGTAGGAGCAAGGTAAAAACTCAGCGTGATGTTATTGAGAGGACACATGGTCAATATAAACCATGGCAATTCCCTCCTCCTCCCCAGCAGATTAGCCACTGAGAGCACCCGCAGCTCGTGGCCTCTACGTCATAGCCAGTATGGCAATGAGCACAAGCTTCGGCTTACTCATTCCCTGGCACGGGGGGTGATAGGTTTTTTAAGAAATTGGAACTAGTCTTTTCTGCTTCTTTATTATATGTTCTGTAGAGAACGAAGCCTTGGGACTGGATTTTGCCCAGACTAGTGCATAAAGGGCACACACCACACGTTCTGACGTCATCCTATTACAGAGATGGGCAGCGCCACATAGGTGCCGCTTGGCTCTTCAGTCTATCACAGATCATTTTTACATGAAGTTATTTCTCCTGGGGAATCACTGATTGATTAGCGGACGTGGTACCCCCCCTCTTCAAAAAGGAGGTTCTTCAGCAGCTGAAATGTGCAGTATCCAGTGTCCTTCTTGCTTTACAAGGAGAGAATACTCAGCTGTTGCAGAACATCATGATACACATTTTATTTACTGCAAATCAAGGCTCAGATTTGCCCAAAGGGTGTCAGGGGAACCCACTGCTGGTGCCCTGGGCATGGTTGTTCCCCTGGAGAGAGCAGACCTGGGGCTGCTTTTCTGGGTTAAACACAAAGAATGAGGTTGAAGGAAGAGGCAGAGTGCAGTCAGGTAGTTGATCCAGGGTGGGACCCAAATACCACTCCACCAACCAAAGAACCAACTCCCACTGGTGGGAACCAAGAATCAAATGATGGGTACCAATATTTAACCACACTGTATGCCCCAAGAATAATCTCAGCAGGTGGGCCCCAAGAATCGACTCCACTGGTGGGCCCCAAGAATCGACTCCACTGGTGGGCCCCAAGAATCGACTCCACTGGTGGGCCCCAAGAATCAACTCCACTGGTGGGCCCCAAGAATCAACTCCACTGGTGGGCCCCAAGAATCAACTCCACTGGTGGGCCACAGGCATCCCAGTCCGACACTGTGTAGACCTTATGGAATGGATGAGTGTTTCATGTTAGTCAATAGTAAATAAGAATCTTTCCTTTACTCTTTTCAATGGAGTTCTGCAGCAGCTGAGGTGTGTAATAAGGAGTAACGTGCCCTCTACTATTAGATTTCACGTAATATTTTCAGGACCTGTGTTTAGCCTGTGATCCTATTACTTTATATCATCTTAGAATATTTTTTATCATTTATAGTAGGGTCTTCGTTTTGGGCTGATAATGACACAGCTCCCATTGTTAAAGGGCAAGACGAGATGTGAAGACCAGGTTTCTAATAAACCCATTGAAGAGGTTCACCGGCATTAGAAATGCATGGCTGCTTTCTTCCAAAACATTATCACACCTGTCCATGGGTTGTCTGGTATTGCTTGCGCCCATTGACGTGCATAGAGCTGCAGGACTGCAAACCACCTGTAGGCAGGTGTTGCACTATATTTGTATTTAGACTGTATTGACATTAAAGGGGTTTTGCCACGATCTCATTTCATACCTCCTGCATGCAGCTCTTCAGCTCTGTGTGCTCAGAAGGGGGCGTGTGTGATTTGTTTGAATTGCATATCATGTGACCCAGCAGGATGACATCACCAGGCCTTTCCTCTATGTAGTCAAAGAAAGGTCTGTTTATGTAAAGCATTGTGAGTAGCTGAGAGGTAAAGTTTTTGCTTCACAGCACAAGGGTCCTCCTAGGTTCAAATCCCTGCAGGAACCAAACCTGTGTTGTTGTTTTTTCTCTTTATCAATGCACAGACCTGATTGAGGTTTCTTTTTATTTATTTGCACTGTTTGACTAATTACTAAGGAGCACAGAGGACAGGAATAGAATGACAGCACCTGGGGTTTGAACACTCAGTAGCTGCCTGAGAGGTGATTTCTGAGCATGTGCGACCAGGACGGAGAAGCTCTCAGCCCTGGTCGTATCTACTGGAGACGAGCTGTAAACAATGGATCACTAAAGGAGTAGCTAAAGCAAAAACGGTGCAAAATTTTTAATAATAATGAATGGTGAAAATGTTTGTTATTTCATTTGCAAGCTTCCCACGTCAACTTTACTTCGTGGCAAAAAACCTTTAAGGAATCTATTTATTACTGAACCATGACAGCTATGCTAGAGCCCTACAGTTCCTGCTAACTTATAATTGGTCCTTAAAGGGACATTCCTATCTCATACGTTTGAATACCAACAGGATATGCCATAAATGTCTACGTGTGGGTTCCTCCTCTGGAGCATACACTTTTCTTAACAGGGATCCTGTGACCCTCCTCTCCCGCTCTCGTCTGCATGCCCACCACCCTGCTTTCTTTAGCTTCTCCGTACCAACTAGGACTAGCTGAGGGGCTTAGGCCACCTCCATTCTCATAAGTGCGGGTCCCAGAGTTGGGACTTTCACCTATCAGGTAAATGAAAGAAGTGTGAACACAGCTCACCAGATACCTCAGGGAAAACAGGGTATGTGTATCCTCCTGTTCATGGCTAGGTGCAATGGAGATGAAATGATGAATGCAAAGTAACACATGGCAGTCCAGCACTCGTACACACAGGATGTCGTTGATATCAGACACTTATTCCATGTCCTATCATTCTGCCATAATTGTCTGCTATGGAAACACCCTTTAAGGTTTCCACAGGTTTTTTTCCTTGGGTTTTTGATATATTTAGTGGCACAAACAGTGTTTCGTACTCCACGATTTACCCCCAACAGAATAAAAACACAATGAAGCGTCCTCCATTGTTGATTGTTCCATTATTCGTTCGGTGACTGCCAGAGCTCTATTGTCACAATTATAGAGCTAAAGTGATTTTTATAATATTGTTCAAGCCCAGGAGCCACAATTAATGGTGACGTCATTGAGGATGCAGCCAGATATAAGACCAGATGTATTGAGGTTGTGAGTTTGTGCACATCTTTCCTAGAATTTAGAATGATATCAGTTGTTGTCATCTGAGTGTCTTTGATTCTAGGATCTCTATACCTCTCAGGAGACTTTTCATCCTAATTATTTTTTTCTAAATTCTTTGAGGCACTGTAAAGCAACTAATGTAGTCATCTGCTGAGCTGGGGAACAAGGGCCTTGTAGCATATGCCTGGCCGTTAGACATTTTTGGCCACATGTGATACATTTTCCAACCACTTTAACATTTTTAGCATTTTTCATTCTTGAAACAAATGGTTCATACAAAAGAACTCTCATCATGAACCAGTACATTAAAATTCATCGAAATAGTTCAGTCGAATGGCCTATGGGATTGCAGTCCCATTGGGCTGAACTAAAAGGAATGTTTGAACTCCCCCTTGAAATCTAATTGGTTTGCATGGAACAAGAAGCAGCTGGTGAGCAAATGTTACCTCCAGCCTAAAATGAGGACCACTGGTGCTCATTTGATATCGTATGTATGTATATATGTATGTGCATACAACCTCCAGTGGCAACATAGTAACGAGTGACTATATAAGTTTCGCTCCAAGATTTGTTAAACCTTCAAAGGGGTTGCCTGGTTTAGACAAAAAATATTTTCCTAGACTGTAGTAGGGAATTCTGAATTAATAGAGGTGGGTTCCATGTCCATGTTACTCATCTTTTGTAAACTCTCCAAATTTGTTCACACGGCCTCATGTATCAAAAGTAACAGTAGATCTGTCTTTGTTTGCCCATAGCAACCACTCAGCTTGATAAATGAGGCCCAATGCTTCTTACTTTGAAATACCTCTCCTTTCCTCTATTAAAGATGACCCAATTATTTGAATAGACATTAAGTAATGCTTCCTTTCCCCCATGGAGGTGTTTCAGGGAAATTACCACCTACTGCCAGATATTCTCGCAGATCACAGCTAATTGCTAGATCCCAGGAAAAGGATGCTTAGGGATCAGCTAATTGTCAAGGGACCCTTCTAATATACAGGATTTGTCCAAAGTAGACAACCCCTTTAAATAAGCCACTAGAAATTCATGTGACCACAAGAATGTGCGGCTGATGGTCCCATATGCTGGTATTAATCTTATTTATATAGTGCTGTTATATTCCACAGCGCTGTCATTATTCACATTGGTTCCTTTCCCCATTGGAGCTCAACAGTCTAAATTCAAGATTAACCTCTCACTATGGGGGACATGTATGATTGGGCTTTTCGCTTGTTTTCTGGTGTATAATGTGCCTCTCTATGCCGGCTCCGCTGTCAGAGGCACCTCCCCTATGTGTTAGGCGCATTAGGCGAAAGCTTCGCCAATTTCTAATGCGCCTAACATGTAGAGGCGTGCTGTGGGCATTCTGGGATGTCCGAAAACTCCGCATATATGAATGCGGGTCGGCAAAGTGAGACGCATTACAGCTCCGTCAGGCAGACCTATTTCAATGCGGTCTGTCTGCCGGAGGCATCGAAGTTTGCACCGCATGTATGAGCGCACTTCGGCACCGGCATACATCAGGCGCAGTTTTCCTGTTAAAAAATGTGAAAACAGGCGCTTCGACGCGCCGATCTTCATCTTAAGCCGTGGGTGGCTTAAACATTTTTTGATCAAAACGTGTGAACTAAGAATCTCAAAGTTTTTTTTCATGTATGATAGATAGCATAAATGCTTCTTTAGGGATTTCCATGTATTGTATAGATCTTCATACATGTCCCCCTATGTTTTAAGAGTGTGGGGGAACCAGATACCTGGAGGAAGCCCACACAAACACTGGGAGGACCTATCGACTCCTTGCAGATGTTGTTCCTGGTGGGATTTAAACCCAGGACTCCAGCGCTGCCAAGCAAGAGTGCTACATGATGATCTTCATTTCAGTTAATCAGTCCTCTAATGGGTCCTCCGTCTACTGCGGTTACTGACTATACTGGAAGGTTACTTGTAGGCGACTCTTGATCCATTCACTCTAATAAAACGCATAAACTACATTCTGCAGAGAGAATTTTCTCAGTGAGCCAATGTCGTACACAGATTATGTCCTCGCATTGTCTCGAAATAACATTTTTCTTGCGATACCAAGAGATAATAGGGTGGCTCATCCTTGCTGCATTTTATCTTGATGTCCTTGGAGCCAGTTCATGGGAAGGTTGCTGACCTCTCTGGTGGTCTAATTCCTCTAACCACAGAAACCACAGCGCCTGATGTCTTGACTCCCTGGGCTTGCAATTCCAGTCTTCTCTTGCAATCTGCATGTTTACAACGCCTTCTGGGTTATAAATTTAGCAGGACGTGTTTTCCAGGCATTAGACACTTGCTAGGGAAGGCATTCTTATCCTGCAGCGCTCAGTGCAGCTGGTAACTCGCTCACAGTCAGAATGTGCAGTGGAGGGTCAGCTCTGAAATTCTAGCCCCATCTGCTTCACCTAAAGCATCCAGACAAATGGCCATAATAAAAACTTATTTCAAGTTCAGATGTGTGCAGTGCTTGAGATTCCAGCCACAATCTGTATGACCGATGGGTCCCTCCAAAGGCTCTTAATTAGGACAGACTGAAAACGAATTTGCCTTGTGGTCCAAAGGACAAATGTTTTGGTTCTTTGGTTTCAGGAACCCATTTTCATATACCTTCTTGGGAAATTCTGACTAAATAGGTGTGGTCTTATGTTCAGTATGCTCCTCTCTTCACCAGATTGGAGAGCAGCTACAATTCTAGGGTGACCCGTATGAACGTGGCTGCGCGATATTTTTGGCAAGCCAAGCAAACTGTGGTAGCCCTGTTCTATAGATGTATGAACCGAAACTTGTCGCAATGACAAACTTGCGCCAGACACGACTCTTTTGAATACGACAATGATGCATGGGCATTTATCGCCAACATTTTTGCACCAAACTGTTGTACAAGTCCATGGAAGTTTCAAAGTGGCCTGGCTGAGGCTACTTTTGGGGTAAAATGGGACACATTAATAGTTCTGTAAGAAACTTTCATACATACTGTCGGATTGTACACTATTAACAGGGTTGTCTCGCTACAAGGATTGCATTTTATGTTAAAGATCTTGCAGAAACAAGTCCCTTTGCAATATATGTCCATTAACAATGCTCTACCTATTCTGAGATATCCCCTCTTGCATGGGCTGCATTAGCTTCTCAGGTCGCTATAGCTACAAACCTATTCAATCTCTCCTGATAGTCTGCCAGCACTGGTCGCTATAGCTGCAGCCTAGTAGAAGCCAGTAAACACGCCCCTGAATTATTAATGAAACCAAGAAAACAGGACTGAGGTGAGATGAATCAATGTAGTGAGACAACCCCTTTAAATACAGAGGAAGAACTGGCGAATCGGTGCCAGGTTCACTCATGTCACCCACAATCTCTTAAATTGCTCTACATTACACAAATCATTCATTTGATTTGGCACTGTGTAATGGGGAACTTGAAAACTTAGTACCAGGTTTCCCCACAGGTTGCAGCTGGTCGATGAGGTCCAAGCAGGAGGATGCTTTGTAATAAATTTATTTTTATAGGACCATTAGTAAGTAGGAACTGTGGAAAAATCCTTTAAAATGTAGGGGAAGGTGTAATTATTTAAACGAGTGCAAAAAAAAGTTGCTATTCTGACCGAACATCCTAGTATATTCACGTCTAGTAGATGCGGTCATACAATGTGTCTGGATGTGATGGCCTGGTAGACGTGTCAAGGACTGTAGGCCAAATCTGCCCTCTGCCCTTCATGTGGCCCATGAGAGCTTAGACATAGGGATGGAGATGAACAAGGTCTTGACGTAGAAGAACCTACTTTCCACTTCCCCCCGAGGACACAGCCAGCGCTTAGAGGCAATGGTGCCAGCACAGAGACTGACCGCCATCTTGGATTTGAAGAGCTAGAGCACACCTCTACACAGAGTTATGCCACTGCCTGGGAGTTTCTGTGCAAATCACCCTGGCCACTCTTTAGGTCCTCCAGTGACCACTTGAGGACAATTATAATGCCTATGTGACCCTTGGTGTAAAAGAGTTTAGCACTCCTGGTCTAGTAGGACAGCAACTGCATATTTTATGGCTTGTTGTCTGATCACATTTACCAAAGAATAGTTGTAGAGTGTTTAGGATCTCTAAGGCTAGGTATACACAGCAAACAGCGACCTGAAAACAAAATCCTAAAAACGTTCATAAAACTGAGGTTTTTGTCCACTGCCTGTCAAAAACTGCTGAAAAAAACGCCTGTTTTTTTTGGCGCAGTTTTTGTGCTTTTATATATATATATATATATATATATATATGCCTCACAAGTGTTCTTGGTGTGATGTCACGTGTTTGGGTGTAGCTGGAGGTGTGGTCTGATGTGTCCCTCTCTGCAATCTCTAAAAGTTGGGAGGTATGTATGTACACACATTGCATCATCTAATATACATATTCTCTTTCTCTCCCCTCCCCCCCCCACTCCTCCTCTCTCCATTTGTTTTGCTGTCTGTGCCCTTCTTAAAGGCGTTCTCTCATCTCAGTTTCATAGGATGCATGAATCAAATAATGCTGCTTTGCTCTGCCACTTCCCGGTCAAGCTGTCTGTCATTAGCATATGAGCTCCATTCAGACCTCTGCTAATTAGATAAATCTCCTGCTGTGAGGACCAGGGAAGCTTCTGAGTTAAGTAAACAGTAATAATTATGGTCTTTTGTCTGAAAGATCAAATAACAAACAAGCTCTCACTGTCCAGAGTTCTGTGCTGCCTTTGTGACAACTACACTCCCTGCTATCAGATAGAACAAACAGCAGGGGAGAAGGAGTACACAGGTCGATCACTTGGGAAACTAAAAAGCCCTCAGAAGGTGATAAAATCACTTGTAGTTCCTCAACAACAACAAAAAAATGAACAAAGCAATATATTTGGAAAACGTCTTTATTTAGTGTTCCCTACATGTTGGAAGCTAATATTTGTAGCGAGACGACCGCTTTAAGGAGACTTGCACCTCATGTGCTGCTGTGGCATGCTGGAGCTTGTCGTTCCACAGGTACTATCTGCTATGGAACTACAAGTGCAGCATGTCCCATAAGTCTCCGTTTGTAACTAGAGGACAGATGTAAGTCGGGGACTGCCTGTGTATATGTAACAATCATTATCTTACTCTTTCTTTCTGTGTCTCGACTCTCTCTTCCTATACATACATACATATACGTGTTGGACTGGGGTGCCTGGGGTCCATCTGTGGAATTGGTTCTTGGGGCCTTTGATGTGTATGAATAGGGTCATGTGCAGTATGCAGCGATTCCTAAGCATCAAAATAATTCTGCACGCCCCCTGAGATCGGGCGCATTACAAAGCACCGCAGGTGCTATATAATGCCCCCCGGAGTGGCGTGCGGGAGATTAAAAAATGTATGAACGGGGCTGCGCCTGATATTGGGCTGCAAAGATGCCAGATATCTGGCGCAACCCCGTTCATACATGCCGCCCTTTGGGTATGTGTCAGACCTGTACACATGCAGCTTATCTCTATCTACAGGGGGTGGGGGACTGCATAGGCTTTTGAACTTGTGTAAATTTACACAAAAAAATTCAAGAATGGGCATTCCCTTTAAAGGGGTTGTCTCACTACATTGGTTCATCCTGTTTTCTTGGTTTCCCTTTGAATTCAGGGGTGTTTTTACTGGCTTCCACTAGGCTGCAGTAGAAGCCAGGTCTGTAGCTATAGCAACCAGTGCTGGCAGCCTATCGGGATAGATCAAACAGGTCTGTAGCTATAGCAACCAGTGCTGGCAGCCTATCAGGATAGCTCAAACAGGTCTGTAGCTATAGCAACCAGTGCTGGCAGCCTATCAGGAGAGATTGAACAGGTCTGTAACTATAGTGAACTGAGGAGCGGATGCAGCCCATACATTTGTGTCTCATTTGTAAGTACTTTTAATGTGTAATGACTGTATGTTTACCCTTGAATTTGTAAAGTGCTGCAGAATATGTTGGCGCTATAGAAATAAAGATTATTATGAGATTATTATTATTATACAAGAGTGAATATCTAGGAATAGGTAGGACACTGTTAATGGACATATATTGCAAAGTGACTTGTTTTTGCAAGATCTTTCACATGAAAAGCAATCCTTGTAGTGAGATAACCCCTTTAAGGTGGATTGAATCTGCCAGGTTTTGTTAGACTTTCTCATTTTGTAAGATTTCCTGACCACATACTTCCATGGTCATCTCTCATTTCTAGCCGGTTGACTTGTCGGGAACTTCTGTCAAAGTACATGTTCTTGTAAAAATTTTGACAGAGCGTTTTCTGTGACATAAAACCTCCGCTTTATTATTGATCGCAGTGTAATTTATCATGGTCAGGCTCCGCACATCAACAACATTTCCTGACTGTAATGTCGGGTTACAATGCGGCGGTGGTTTATTATATTACCGCAGCTCAGCACCATTTTGAAGCTGTGATTTATGGCCTCCTTTAAACTATACGGGTCCCTCCTGATTTGATGTAATGAAGCTTCCTGGTGGAATGTAATTGAGTGTTGTAAAACTGGGTGCTGTCATTGCTCTTTCATTATCGGTTCTTTAACCTTTTTAAGGAATGATCTGCAATGTTTTGCTCACCTCAGCATCAAATTGTAGAGTGTGCAAAATGTCTATCTGCTTTGTGCAATACGTCTGTATATAATGAAGGTTCTTGTAATTTCCTGTTATTTATTTTCATGGCACCCTATCTCTATGCTGGACACAGCCTCTGTTCCCGGGGGGCTCAATATTTATTTACTGTATCTGACTCGTGCGCTTTGGCCTAAATCATATGAAGTAAAATCTCACAGGTTCCCCTCAATAGTCCTGACCTCTGAAGATTGGTGCCATGCAAATTTATTTTCTTAATTGCTTTTGGTCCTTCATTAAAGGGGTTTTGCCACAATCTCATTTCATACTTCTTGCATCCTGCTTTTCAGCTCTGTGTGATTTGTTTGAATTGCATATCATGTGACCCAGCAGGCTGACATCACCAGGCCTTTCCTTTCTGTAGTCAAAGAAAGGTCTGCTTATGTAAAGCGTTGTGAGTAGCTCAGAGGTAAAGCCTTTGCCTCACAGCACAAGGGTCCTAGGTTCAAATCCCAGCAGGAACCAAACTTGTGGCGTTTTTTTCTCTTTATCAATGACCTGATTGAGGTTTCTTTTTTATTTATTTGCACTGTTTGACTAATTAATAAGGAGGACAGAGGGAAGGAGTAGAGTGACAGCATCTGGGGTTTGAACACTCAGTAGCTGCCTGAGAGGAGAAGTGATGTCTGAGCATGTGCAACCAGACCTGAGAAGCTCACAGCCCTGGTCGTATCCCCTGGAGATGAGCTGTAAACAATGGCTCACTAAGGGAGCAGCTAAAACAAAAGGGGTGCAGAATTTGTAATAATAATGAATGGTGAAAATGTTTATTTCATTTGTAAGCTTCCCACGTCAATTTTACTTCGTGGCAAAACCTCTTTAAAAGGTTGTGAATAGCAAATAAAGATATTTTAGGGTCACATTCAGACATGAGAGTTTGGGGTGAGGATTCCTCATGGCAGATCTTAAATTGCAATCTACGTGTAGCAGTAAAAAAAAAAACTGGAAAAAAATCCAGAAACCATAAAATGTCGGCAGATTTTCAAATTTACACAATGAAGAAAAGCTGTGGATTTTCATTACAGTTAGTTTTTAAGTTTGCAATAGAAAGGATAAAGTGCATGGTTAATCAACAGAGCATCTTGAAGCAAAAGACGCATGTTACACATATTATATTGCGGCAGATTTGCCATGGATTTGAGGCAAGATCCATCACATTTGAATTTAGAATAATTTCCTTTCTTGTTCTCGTCCATATTCTCATCCTTAAAGGGGTATTCCTATTTATTAATAAGCTTTACACCTGTAGGCAAAGGTAAAGAAAGAGGATTACCAAATACATTTCAGTTCTGATTTTGCTTCATTACAAAGATACAGCAGGTTATCTACCCTACATATTTACAGATTGTTTCCTGGGTTACCGACCACCTCTCTACTCTAAGCAAAGGTACAGGTACGCTCTGCAATACGCCCTAGTTAATGCAGATGACATGTTTGCAAGAGCATACTTTCAATGCAAGGCAGCTTTCTGCCTTCCGTACGATCGTATAATCATCACTGTCTAAACGACGACAATGATTTTACATACACCATGTGAACATCCTCTAATACTTGCTGTCACTGCCTGCAGGAGGTGGGAAGATTACTGAATTTCTAGAACAGCTCAGTAGTCTTGTGCTGTGCTGTCAGGTCTTCAGTGACTCTGTTATCTTTGTATATAGATACAAAGATAACAGTTCCTCATGGCAGCATGCAAGTTTCTGTCTGTCACTCGGAGCTTCCTCTCATGACAAATACAGCTCTGCCAGCTCACATCTATGGCTAGACTTCCTGCTTGTACAGTGTTGATTTTCCAAAACCCCCATCACCAATGCCCTCTAACAGCCTTGGAAGAGGAGCAAGCGCAGCTCAAAGGTCTGTTAATGCTATAAAACTGTCTGAAGCTGGCTGTGAGGAGCAGCTTATGTGAGAACAGCCAGATGGGAAAATCCCTTTAAAAGGGTTTTCTAGTTTAGAATGCCTATTTTCAAATACCAAATTTAGAGTTTTTGCATGGAGGGTCACTTCACTTCCGGGTTCTTGTTCCAACAAACAGAGGCTCCACAGTAAATTAATGGAGTGTGAGCCTCTTCTCTGTGTCAGGACAAGAACCTGGAAGTGATGAGGAGTGGATGCCCAAGGTAAGTATCACTTCTCTTTTTTTTTTATTTCACCCTTTTCCCCATTTAGGTACAATTTTATTGAACCGGACAACTTCTTCAGTAGTGGGACAATTTATGAATAACTCTAAGTGTCAAATCACAGACCAAAATGAATAACCAATGGGTGAGCCACCGATAGGTGGGGCCGCTCTTTTTGGGGCAATTACTCCACCTTTTATTAGGACATAATAGTGGAAAGTATAGGAGCCCATATAAAAATTATTATTTTTTTTTTTATATATTTAGTCTTGTTTGCCCCTTTTCACTTTAGACTCTGTTGTGAGCACTGTGCTTTGATGTAGGTTGTTTTGAAATACTTTTTATCAAATTTTAATTAAAAGTTATATTTTAGAATTGGGTTAGGAAATAGGGTTCTGTGAATTTAACTATAAGTGTCACCATAGGATGACTAACACACAAGGTTTGTCCAAAGATGTCGACCCCTCTGAAGGATCAGTGTTGCCATGAATAAATTTGAGATTATCTAGAGTTTTTCAGATACTATTAGAATGGGGTCGACAACCATTTTTTTGTTTTTTTGACCGATATGTTCAGAGCAGTTTTTACTGACTGTGCACAGATATGTTGGTGCTTTGTTGTATGAAATGCTCATTAAAGATGTAGGCTCAGTAAAGTAGCCATGTAACTCTTCTTCCTGTTTCTTGCAGGTCGTTCTTCTCTCTTCCCAATAGATGATGGTTTGCTTGATGATGGGCACAATGACCAAGTGGGCGTTCTGAATTCACCCAACTGCTACTCTGGACATCAAAATGGCGAGCGGATCGAACGCTTTTCCAGAAAGGTGTTTGTTGGTGGACTCTCACCTGATATCGATGAAGGTGAGCTCTCATGGAATTGCCATAGGGAAGCAGATTGTTGCCTTTCTAGGCTTCCTTCATGCATAGGTTGCTTGCCAAATTCTTTTTGGCTTGGAAAACTAAAACCCATAAATTTCAAGCATTTTGCTGGGAAAACGCCATTAAAAATGCTATCCCCAGAACATGGGGCGTTTCGAAAACATTGATTTAAAAAAAAAAAAATGTACAGAAAGTTATATAATTTATATAGTTATATAAATTAATTGTATGACATGTGTTTTTACCGTAAAATTCTGACAATGACGTTGTTTCCTAAATTGTCTGAATTATAATCTTCTTGATTGGGGCATAATTCATCATTTCGCTACTGGTTACATTATTTAGTAAGTTAAATATTTTGTCTTTCTTCAGACGAGATCACCGCCAGCTTCCGTCGCTTTGGTCCACTGGTGGTAGATTGGCCCCACAAGGCAGAAAGCAAATCCTACTTTCCACCAAAAGGTACCAAGTTGATTTCTCCATTGGCAAAGATACATTGATGTGTTAACACTGCTTTGCAGCATGGCTTACAATGAGGTCCCATGTGCTCATTGTGGCACCTACCTGTCTGATTGACCAGATGGCATCACAGTTGTACTGAGAGGAGCCACAGCTTCCACATTATGATGTCTCTGTGCCATTTAGGCCGAATGGTTTCGACCATCATCTGGAGCAGGGCCTGCGGAATCATATTAGTTTGAACACCTAATATATATATATTTAAACAATGGCTAATTTTTTGATGACACATTCCCTTTAAGTCCCATTTTTATGTTAAACTCATTTTTTTTAGGAATTTTTGGTGTTTTTTTTTTTTCATATCACTTTCAATATTTTTTAATAATTCTTAAGTCTTGCAGTTTTAACTTTGGCCTCTAGGCCTTGTTTGCACTGCTTTAACAGCAGTCAGAGACATACTTTACAGTAGCTTCATGCACATAGGAGACTTAAGACTGACTCAGTCCCATTCACTTCTATAGGAGAGTTTTCTAGTCATGCTCTGTGACCTGGGAAGAAGTCAGTGGACAGGGAGGTGAAAGGGTGAACTGTGACCATCTCCTCTTGTGACTGGTGGATCCTGTGTTATCTAATCACACTGGTGTCTCCTTTCAGTTTGACCCTCTTTGTGCTGATAATGAGCAGACTACTGAGATTCTTTCTCTACAGAACAGGAAGTGTCAGACAATTATTAGGCTTGGTGGCCAAAGTGAAAACTGCAGGACTTAACAATTATTAAAAAGTATTGGACGTGATATGGAAAATTTTAAAAAAAATATAACCAAAAATTCTTAAAAAACGTGTTGAACATAAAAATGTGAGTTAAACAATGTCATTTCTGATTACACATTCCCTTTAATTAAGCAGATTTTTCAAGACTTATGATAAGCCATCGATATCTGAACAGTCGGATTCTGACTCCCTTAATGGTCAGCTGAATAAAGGGAACATCGTTTCCCCTTCATTGTTGACCAGGCACTGCGCCATAGACTTGGCAGCGATCGTGCTTGCAACTTCAGCACATAAGAGCTCAGTCCTATTTGAAGGGGTCCTCTCGTTCTCTAAAATGAATTATTGCTGCTGTGAAGAGAGGAAAAAAATAATATATATATATATATATATATATATATATATATATATATATATATATATATACACACACACCTCTTTGTGCTCACCTTGGTTCCTGCGCTGACTCCATTGGTCCTCTCTATGGGTCTTCTGTTTCCTTCTGCTGCTGACATTTTTACCACCTTAAGCATTCACTGTCTAGCGGTGATGTCAGGCAGTGGCACATGTTATTTAGCCAATTAGTAGCTGCAGCGCTGACAATCTGAGTGACGGTGACAAAAGTGAATGGAAGATTTGTGGGCGTCCAGACAGCTCTCAAGGATAAAGTATGTTTTGGGTGTTTTTTTTTTTTTTTTTTTTTTTTTGCAGCAGTAATTTATCTTGAAGTAATGACCTGAAAGGGATGTTCCATTTTTTTTTTTTTAAATTAATGTTAAATGAGGTCAAGTTTGAAGATAACAAAAAAGCTGATCTTACCCCCGCCACTGCCATTCTGTAGCATTCAGGGATCTGCTCGTCTTCACTTCATGTCCAGCATAGCATCTATTAGCAGAGATAAGTGAATGGAGTGCAAGCCTCTGCTGTTGGATGGTAGTGAAAGTGAAAATAAGTGGAGCTACAGAATGGCAGTGGCAGGGGACCGGATGCTATTTATGCATTTTTTTCCACATTTGCCCTATTTAATGTTAAGGGTATGTTCACATGGCATAATTGCAGGGCGTAATTATGCCCCCGCAATTACACCGGGACTTCGGGAGCTCGCGCCAACTATTCGCCGCTAGTGGGGAGAGGAGACGTAATCCATAGTTCTCTGAGAACTGTGGATTACCGTAACGACTGGGACATATCTCGCCCTGTATTGAGCGCAGTACGCCGCGAAATACGGACCGAAGTACGTCCCAATTTAAGCCGTGTGAACATAGCCTAATTTGAAAAACTTTGAACACCCTTTTAAGAGAAAAGTACTGAGCTGCAATACCAGGCACAGCCACAGCTAAATGTAAGGCGCTGTGCCTGGTAAAGCATAAAGCTTATAGCCCTTTGATAAAACTAATCCTTGGGAGTGCCTTAAATTGGACCCCACGAGTAAGATACTGATGGAATATTGTGGAGATGGGCAATTAATATTACAATCCCAGAAAACCACTTCTGGGGAACTGTCTGACGCCAGGTTTCCTTTAGCACAAAACGTCACCCCCAGATAATAGCAGCGTAGAATGTGACTAGAGTGGACCTCTCTTACATGGGGACATATGTAATTGTGTTAGCAATCTGCGTAATTTCTGCTGAAGAACACATCTGACCTGTTAAACGTGCGGGAGATGCCAGAACCTCATATAACAGAGCAGTAAATGGTGTCCGCATTGCAATAAGCCTTTCAATGGAGACAGAGTCCGACACGTTTGCAGTTCTTTCAAGAGCTTCAGGTTTTTGAAAAGCAAATATTTAACAGGAGGAGATCCGCGGTCAGAGCCGGCTGATGCCTGCAAAGCCATTGTCTCTGGTTTCACTGGTGCTTTGCATCCAGGAAAGCCTACTGCTGCAATTGTGTGACACTATTTGACTAATCCCTGACAACCTGGGGGTGACTTGCGGGTTATTTTAAACATTTCGGTTTATAAATAACAGATCCATGTGGCCTTTCAGGCTAGAAGACAGCTGCCGGATCTGCAGCGCGGCCACTTGTAAAAGCATCAGATTCACACACCATGGCCTCCATTTACAATTCAAAGACAGTCTCTTTTTTGACTTGGTATTCTTCTTAAAGGGGTTGTCCACCTCATAACAAAGAATAACAAAAGAAATTGTATCTAATACAGTAATATAGAAATGTAAAAACAATGCTTTATTAAATCTTATTATAAACAATTAAAAAATATATCCGTAACAGACAAAATCACACCCAAATAAAAATACCCAACTAATCCCACTGAAACATAATGCTATACATCATAGGTGATAATAGTATCAATACATCACATAAATAGGTACAAAAACATCAATTTTATACTTCACCAAAGATCACTAGATTAGAATGAACCAAACACCCCAAAACACCTCATAACAAAATCAACATATCATAAGCTCTAGGGGCCCCAGCAAAATAAAGGAAAAAAAATGATATTCGCCTTCCTCCGGTCCCCGGTTCCAGCTCTGCGTCTCCCTGGCCTTTCATTTTTATTCTCAATCTTCTGAACCGGCACTTCTGCGCCGCAGCCGCTGATTGGCCACTGCGGTCACGGGCCACCCATTAACATCACTGTTCAGAAGTTAACCACTTTGAACATAGATTTTGCCTTCTTCTGGATCAACACTATAGCACAATAGGCTGATCTGGGTGGACGTCTGTCATTTTGTTTTTAGCCTTACAAACTATGTAACTATATACGTAGAGGGATGTGAACACTGCAGTGGTGAGGTCTCCATTCGGAAGTTCAAGAATGAATGAAAACAGAAGACCTAGGTGGCCCAGTGCTGGAACCAGCTCGGTTCACATCTGTTCTGGAGGTTCCGTTCGGAACCTCTGGTGCCGAGGTGAAAAGCTGACCCAACAGGATCCATTCACCACGAACACCTTCGGCGCCTGACGGACCCTGTTAATTTCAATGGGCCCATTGGGTTTTGTCCATGGTTAAGATGAAAAAAAATAGCTGTGGCTTCTGAACGGAGTTTCCAGCACAGATGTGAACCAAGCTTTGCTGGGGCTCTGGGAGCTGTTGGTTTGATGTGTTACCAGGTGGACAACCCCTTTAACTTTTCCAACTATTTTTTGTCGGTACAAATATGCTATACTTTTTCCACTGTGGGTGTGGGGAATTTAATTTGTGTGCACCCCAGTATATTTATACTATGGTCCCTCAAAATGCCACGTTAATTGGTTTCAGGGCAACCATCGTATTTAGGAACCATAACTCTATAGTTACGAGGCCCCAAAATGTCTCCAACATAATGCAAAATGAAGAGCGGAAAAAATGAAGCAGATAATTATTCCAGATAAAGCAAGTCCTTACACATAACATCAGAAAGAGCTACTGGAAATCACTTTCTATAATGAGGCTAGGAGCTTTTTTTTGATTGTGTACTTTATACATAGTGTCCCAGGAAAAAAAACCTGGTACGCAAAGGAGCTGCTCATGTTGGCACATGTAAAGAGAAGTACAGGACATGTAGTACTGCACTGTACTGTAGAGAGGCGCTACAAACCCCCACAAGCATGCACCTCACAATACATGTAAGAGCAGTACAAAAACATGTAGTACCAACTGTATGTAGAAGAGGGCTATAGACCGCCATCACTGCATGCACTTCAATGATATATGTAAGAGCAGTAAGGACATGTGGGACCGCACTGACGTAGAGAGGCGCTACTAGACCACCAGTCAATGCATGCACCTCATAATAAAGTAGAGCAAACAGAATGTAGTACCAACTGTACTGTAGAGAGGAGCTACTAAAATGCAATCACTGCATGCAACCCACTATACATGTAAGAGCAGTACAGAACATTAGTACCACCTGTACTTTAGAGAGGCACTACTAGATGCCAATCACTGCATGCACCTCACTAATACATGTAAGAGCAGTACAGGGACAGTATACTGCCTATACTGTAGAGAGCGCTACTAGACCCCCAGTCAAAGCATGCCTTACTAATACATTAACAGCAGTACGGACATTGTAGTATGCACTATACTGTAGAGAGGCGCTACTAGACCACCAATCAATGCATGCACCTTACTAATACATGTAAGAGCAGTACAGGACATGTAGTACTGCACTGTACTGTTGAGAGGAGCTACTAGACCACCAATCAATGCATGCACCTCACTAATACATGTAAGAGCAGTACAGGACATGTAGCACCGCACTGTAATGTAGATGCGCTACTAGACCACCAGTCAATGCATGCACTTCAGTGTTTCATGTAAGAGCAGTACAGGACATGTTGTACCGCACTTTACTGTAGAGAGGCGCTACTAGACCACCAGTCAATGCATGCACCTCACTAATACATGTAAGAGCAGTACAGGACATGTAGTACCGCACTGTACTGTAGAGAGGAGCTACTAAACTGCCAATCATGCATGCACTCATAATAATTAGAGCAGTCAGAACATGTATAGCTACTGAATCATTTAGAGGGACTACTAACTTTTCCAATCCTGTGCACCTCATTACATGTAAGAGCAGTACAGGACATGTAGTACTGCACTATACTGTAGAGAGGCGCTACTAGACCACCAGTCAATGCATGCACCTTACTAATACATGTAACAGCAGTACAGGACATGTAGTACTGCACTATACTGGAGAGAGGCGCTACTAGACCACCAATCAATGCATGCACCTTACTAATACATGTAAAGCTACGGACTGTAGTACTGCACTATACTGTAGAGAGGCGCTACTAGACCACCAATCAATGCATGCACCTCACTAATACATGTAAGAGCAGTACAGGACATGTAGCACCGCACTGTACTGTAGAGAGGCGCTACTAGACCACCAGTCAATGCATGCACTGCACTAATACAGAGGTTTCACCAGTAATGTTCATAATTGGCTGGATCAGTGTCTGGGACATTGTATCTTGAAACCATCCTCAACGTACAATGTCCCAGGAATGACCATTGTATGTTGAAAATAATGTTTCCTGAGGTCACTGTAACTTGAGGGATCTCTGTATATTTAATTTAGCACTCACGTCTGTTTGCAGTTTAGCAATATACAGATTCATTTCTTATAAAATAAGTTGCTTTTATATGTAAAATATTGTGTATTTATATATTATTTTTTTATATAAATATATATTGCTTTGGTTATTGGTATTTACTGTTTTATGTGTTTTTGCTGCAGGTTATGCATTTCTTCTTTTTCAAGAAGAGACCTCGGTTCAAGCGCTCATTGAAGCCTGCATTGAAGAAGATTCCAAACTGTATCTGTGTGTTTCTAGCCCCACCATCAAGGACAAACCGGTAGGTAAACGCCGCACTGATCTCCAGGCCTGAATGGAAATATATTCTTGTGTATAAATATACTCACAGGAGACGCGGTTAAAGCAAATCCTCAGAAAGCTCCGTATTGATGGATTGTATTTGTTTCTCACTATAACCTGCCATGCATATTGCTTGTTTGATTAACACAAATGGTCGTCAGGGGATGAGTGTAACTAGAAGTACATGTATAGCTGCGAGCAGAGCAGGAAGCGGCACTGGGGCTAAAAGAGCATTGTTTTTTCTTATGTTAGTTTCAAGTACGGCTGCATCATTGGAACACTCTCTATTATATTGGAAAGTCTGAACACCGCATTAGGAGCCGTGACCTGAATGGGCCAGCTAACACCCCTTTAAAGAGAACCTGTCACATAGTTTTTGCCCCCCTGGCTGAGGGAAGCACAAGCTAGTGTCAGACCTGCTGTTTCCAGCGCTGTGTCCCTTATTCTGTAAGATGCTAGAGTTTTAGAGCATTTAATGCTCAAACCTGCAGTTTTCAGCTAGAAAAGAGCCATGAAGAGTCTGTTTTTTAATGCCCCGCCCATCTGAGAATAGCCCCGCCCACCTCAACTGATAAACCTATTACTTTGAATAGATAGAAACATGTGAATAACTAAGTGGGCGGGGCTAGCCATTGATGGGTGGAGCTAACACCTCATGAATAAGATTTGAGAGGTAAATGCTCTAAAACTCCAGCATCTTACAGAAAAAAGAGACACAGCGCTGGAAACAGCAGGTCTGACACTAGCTTGTGCTGCCCTCAGCAAGTGGGGCATCACTATGTGACAGGTTCTCTTTAAAGGGGACCTGTACAAATTCTTGATTTGTCTGCTTTAATAAATTCTTGTGTTCCTTGCGAAATAATTCTGGAGCATCTCTTCTTATCATGTCTGTATTGTGCTGTTCCTCTGTTATTCCTTCCTGAAATGTATTACTGAATTTGACAGCTGGGTGTTGCTAATTCGGGGGGGAAGGGGTGTCCTGCACAGTCTGACTCTGTAAGCACTGATTGGACAACGTCAATGTGCAGGGATACACCCCTTTGAATACTGCACTGACTGATTCAGTAATACATTTCTATAACAGAGGTACAGTACAACACCAAGATAGAAGAGAAGATGCTCCAGAATTTTTACATGACTGGGAGCACAAGTATTTTCTAAAACAGAAATGTCAGGCGATGGCTCCAAACCATCATATTTAAAAATGACCCGTGACCAGTTACTTATTTTAGCATTGGGGCCCAGGAGCTTCACATTTGACTTCTAAATGAGACACCATGATTCATGCCACAAATGACACAATATTAAAGGGGATTTATCGCTTCATCAGTTCGTCTGTTTTATTGTACTTTCATTTTCTCAGCTCCTCAAATCCAGGGGCGTTTCTTCCCCTCCCAGCTGGGTGTTTCTTAACTGAAGCGGGATGACATCATCCCCCCCCTTCACTGTTCATGCTCACTCCCGAGTCAGTGTGTTTGTTTGAGATCAGTGGGAAGGGATAGCACATTCCTGCTCCCACCCACCCCCCGTCTGAGTCCACATGTCACTGTGTAGTTCCTCTCCCTATGCAGTCTTATTTTGTAAGAGCTATTTGTTTACTTAGCACAGCCCTGCATTCATTCTAGACAGCCTTCTATGAACTCAGAGCACTGATCTCTTCTCCTCTCACAGATGGGGTTTTTTTAGTGCACGTTCACACTGCAAGGGACAAATACCGGTCGGTTTATCCGACCAGCATTTGTCCGGTTTGTTTGCCGTGCACACGACCGCGGAGGGGACGGCTTTTCTCCGCGGCCGTGTGCACAGATTCCGTCCGAAAACCGTAAATGTAATGGTCTTTATTTAATTAAATGTTTAAAGCTAATCAATACAATAGGATTTCCCTTTAAAGATTGTTTGGCAATACTTATAGGTCACAGGTTCTTTGAAATGGGCTAATCAATAATTTTATTCCTCTCTATAATAGGTTCAGATTCGTCCCTGGAATTTGAGTGACAGCGACTTTGTGATGGACGGGTCACAGCCTCTTGATCCGCGAAAAACAATATTTGTGGGAGGAGTCCCCAGACCCCTGAGAGCAGGTAAGTGTCACTTTTTTTATGCAGTGATCTCTTACCTGTGGTTCTCCAGTTGTTGCAAAGGCCCCAGCATGCTATGGTAACCTGAGGCTGTCCACATCTACTGGGAGGACACAGGAGGATGTACACTGGTTTTAGTTGTTTCCAGCAAATAATAGTTGTTTCCAGCATAGTGTTTGGTGTGTTTCAGGCCAGATATATTTGTTCCCCATCTGTGTGAGAGAAAATCAGTTTTTGTATTGAATTGGCAGATGTGAGTAAAACCTGTAATCTAAGTCACTGTTCACACCTGTTTGTAAAGAAAGGTTGTGCGTTGACCTGGTTCACATCTGTCAAATGTTTTGTTCTGAATTTCAATTGCAGAGGACGAACTTTATCTCTTTGACAACACGTTCCATTAGTTATAATGGGGTCCATCGGGTTTTCCTTGTAGTGTCTATCATTGTAATGGAAAAAAGTGCGGCTTGCCATAATGTTTGACAGAATCTGCAACGGAGGCTCTGAACAATATCTCTGATATAGACGTGAACCAGGCCAAAAGGAAAGACAATAGTTATGTATAATAAAATCACAGTACGAAAAGTGTAATAGAGTTGTCTGATTGTGAAAACCTATTTTAATTGACTTTATTCGAGATCACAGGACCCACATCTTTTAGGAGAATCGATCCAGAGAGCAGTTATGAAGGACTTGCCAAATCCTTAGACTAGGTCTACATGGCACAGGTTTTCCATCGGATTTTCGGCAGATTCAAGACACTGAATTTGCCGAAATCTGACGGTACCCTGTGCTGCATAGACCACAATAAAAAAAAATCCATGCTGTAGTCTACACAGCACAGATTTTTTTTTTACTGTCGGTTTTTAACCCCTTACCGACGTTTGACGTATGAGTACGTCAAAGCGGCGGTAAGCGGCTTTGAAACGGGATCGCGGCGCGATCCCACTTCACAGCTGACAGGTGTTAGCGGCTAATTGCAGCTAACACCCGGCGGTTTCTGCGCAGGCGGGCGGCGTCTGAATGACTGAAAATCGGTGCCACGCACCGTTTTTCAGCCCGATCGGGACATCAGCGGGGAGATCGCTGAGTCCCGACGGGTTAACATGGCAGCAGGAAGCCTTGTGAAGGCTCTGATCGCTGCCATGTTCCTGTTTTCCCCACTTCCGTCCGCAGACAGGAAGTGGGGAAACCGCCATCTTTGTACACACTAATGCATTGCATATGCAATGCATTAAGTTGTATTGACGATCGCGCCCCCTAGTGGTCAAGCACCATAGGGGGACTAAATGTTAAAGTAAAAAAAATAAATAAAGTTTTAAAGTACAAAAAAAAAAAGTATTAAAAGTTCAAATCACCCCCCTTTCCCCATTTTACAAATAAAAACAATAAAATAATAGTTACACATAGTATAGTATGACCTATAAAAATTATAATATAATTTATCCCTTACGCTGAACACCGTAGAAGAAAAAAAATTCCAAACGCCAAAATTGCGTTTTTTTGGTCATTTCACGTCACATAAAAATTGGAATAAAAGTAATCAAAAAAGTCACATCCATTTCAAAGTGCTAGCATTAAAAAGTACACATCTGCCCGCAAAAAAATGCCGCCTCACTGCCGTCCGTAGGTGTTAGTACAAAAAAGTTATTGGTCGCACAAAATGGCACCACAGCGCAAATTTCAAGAATAGAAAATGTTTTGAATTTTTTTTACGGTACCAAAACATAACGGAAACCCTACATGTTTGGTATTGGTGGATGCGCATAAACCTGTAGAATACACATAAAACATCATTTTTACCGAAGAACAAACCTCCCGCAAACATGGCGCAAGTACGGTTTTTTTCACAGTAATATGAATAACACCACTAGAAAGTACAACTTGTCTCGCAAAATAAAAGCCATCATATGTCTATGTAGGTGGAAAAATTAAAAAGTTATTGCTGTCAGAAGGCAAAGAGCAAAAAACATTTAGAGCCATATTATTATGACCGTCCGTCAGGAAGGGGTTAATATCCATCAGAATATGCAACATGTTGTATGTTCCACTGAATTCCGTCGGATTGCCATTGGATTCCCGTGCTTTCACTGTACGGGGCCGATGGCAAATCCAAAAACTGACCGCAGCTTCTGTGCAAATCCACACCAAAAACCATGGTCCCGCAAATGTCAAAATGCTGTCGGATTTTGCACCGCCTTTGCTGTATAGATTTAGCCTTATACTGCAGAGTCCAGTTAGAAGGATGTAATACCGCATTTCGCCTTTGGTAGTGCTGCAGGAGAATTAAACGCTTACTTAGTCCCCAAAGGTTACAGCTTATCTGGAGGTCCTAAGAGTGGGACACGTTGCGAGCAGCTTATGATGGGGGAGGAACGTTTTGATATAAAGGGATTGTGCAAAGCAGTATGAAATTGCAAACGTTATCAGCAACATGGAGGCCAGAAGGGATATGAAAACCTTTCCAGTCCTAGCTTTTAACCAGTTTCTTCTCCTTCCAATAGTGGAACTGGCTATGATTATGGATCGTCTCTATGGGGGAGTTTGCTATGCAGGAATTGATACGGATCCAGAACTGAAGTATCCAAAAGGTGCCGGACGTGTTGCATTCTCGAATCAACAGAGCTACATTGCAGCCATCAGTGCTCGATTTGTGCAACTCCAGCACGGCGATATTGATAAAAGGGTAAGTGTTCGATTGTGTGTTATCCCACATTTAATTAGATCCAGGGTTGTCACGTCTGAAGTTTTTAGGGAGTTTGTTATTATATGTGGTCTCCCAGCTTCAGCTTTGTTGATGGATCCATAAACAGCTCCTATTGCTAAAGCTGTGGTCCTCCAGCTTCAGCATCAGGCTTTAGCTTTGTTGAATGATCCATAAACAGCTCCTGTTGCTAAAGCTGTGGTCCTTCAGCTTTGTTTATGGATCCATAACCAGCTCCTGTTGCTAAAGCTGTGGTCCTTCAGCATCAGGCTTCAGCTTCGTTTATGGATCCATAAACAACTCCTATTGCTAAAGCTGTGATCCTCCAGCTCCAGCATCAGGCTTCAGCTTAGTTTATGGATCCATAAACAGCTCCTGTTGCTAAAGCTGTGGTCCTTCAGCTTAGTTTTTGGATCCATAAACCGCTCCCATTGCTAAATCTGTGGTCCTTCAGCTTAGTTTTTGGATCCATAAACCGCTCCTATTGCTAAATCTGTGCTCCTTCAGCATCAGGCTTCAGCTTCGGTTATCGATCCACAAACCGCTCCTGTTGCTAAAGCTGTGGTCCTTCAGTTTCGTTTATGGATCCATAAACCGCTTTTGTTGCTAAAGCTGTGATCCTCCAGCTCCAGCATCAGGCTTCAGCTTCATTTATGGATCCATAAACAGTTCCTGTTGCTAAAACTGTGGTCCTCCAGCTTCAGCTTAGTTTTTGGATCCATAAACGGCTCCTATTGCTAAATCTGTTATCCTTCAGCATCAGGCTTCAGCTTCGTTTATCGATCCATAAACTGCTCCTGTTGCTAAAGCTGTGGTCCTTCAGCATCAGGCTTCAGCTTCGTTTATGGATCCATAAACAGCTCCTGTTGCTAAAACTGTGGTCCTTCAGCATCAGGCTTCAGCTTCGTTTATGGATCCATAAACCGCTTCTGTTGCTAAAGCTGTGGTCCTCCAGCTTCAGCACCAGGCTTCTGCTTCATTTATGGATCCATAAACAGCTCCTGTTGCTAAAACTGTGGTCCTCCAGCTTCAGCTTAGTTTTTGGATCCATAAACGGCTCCTGTTGCTAAATCTGTTATCCTTCAGCATCAGGCTTCAGCTTCGGTTATCGATCCACAAACAGCTCCTGTTGCTAAAGCTGTGGTCCTTCAGCATCAGGCTTCAGCTTCGTTTATGGATCCATAAACTGCTCCTGTTGCTAAAGCTGTGGTGCTTCAGCTTCGTTTATGGATCCATAAACAGCTCCTGTTGCTAAAGCTGTGGTCCTTCAGCTTCGTTTATGGATCCATAACCAGCTCCTGTTGCTAAAGAACAATCCTAGTGGTAGCCACTGGCATACATTTACCCAAGGTAGGAAGATTCTTGTGTCTTGGTATTATGGACTAAAGTCTGAGCTGTGTCCATCCTATGATTACAGGTGGAGGTAAAGCCATATGTGCTAGATGACCAGATGTGTGATGAATGCCAGGGCGCACGCTGTGGTGGAAAATTTGCTCCGTTTTTCTGTGCCAATGTCACATGCCTGCAGTATTACTGTGAGTTTTGTTGGGCGAACATCCACTCTCGTGCCGGGCGCGAATTCCATAAGCCACTGGTAAAGGAAGGAGCCGACCGGCCACGTCAGATCCACTTCCGCTGGAACTAAACATGGCTTATCTACCACTCACTGAGAGAAGGGTGCATGCGGCTTACTGTGTTTAAAGATACTGACCAGCAGAAGAAATAAGTGCATTCTTCTGCTTCTCACCCCAGTCCTCTACACGTGCATCTGTATCAGCAGCCAAAACACTAAAAGCCTCTTGTTTTTTCACCAAAACCCCACATCTCAGGCTTACTAATTCTTTGTGATATTTTCATGTTAAATTTTTTTTTTATATATATTTTTTTCCAAGTTCTTTTATATGTAATGCTGAAATTAGATATGGGAATGTTCTGCATAGGGGCAACACAGTCTGCTGCTATATAAATATATATTATCTATATAGATGAAGTGTGCACTTATTTCTAGACATTGATTTTTAACTTAAAAATCAGCCCCAGTTATTTACCAAAGGTAGCAATTAATAGGTAAAAAAAAATGGAAAATGTCTGCTACTAAAAGATTATTTTTATTGTCGATATTTTAAGTGTGTATGTAAATTGAAAAAAAAAAATATAGGGTTGATTTTTTTTTGCTCTCCATTTTGACTTGCAAGAAATAATACCTCAGATAATCTGATTTTTATTAGCTATTTTTAAACATTTTTAATCATAAGCTGTATTAGCTTTGCTGCTACATAGGTGTTGTGTGTAATGCCACCTATTTATACAGGATTGAAAAGTTTTCAAAATCTGCATTGCAGAAAAAAACAAGGCAGGCAGCACAATATGGCCGAAACTGCCATAGTTTTAGAATGTGAAATATGCATGTTTACCTACCTGTCTACACCATATGCATGCACTGGAACTATTAACTAACCACAAATACGGTATTGCAGATATAAAAAAATAAAAAAATTTAAAAAATATTTAAAAAAAAAAAAATAAAAAGCTCTTTTGAAACTAGGTACAGTAGCATGAGCAAAATTACAGAATTTTGTAAGAAAAAAAAAGCATATTTGCATGAATTGTGACTCAAGTAAAACAGATGTCCTTAAATGTGTACAATATGAAAAAATTTGTTTTAGAATAGTAAGTGCAGCCATTTTGTGTCCTGGTCAGTAGTGGACTTCAATTTCCAAGGATTGGGTGTAATATTGTAATCCCCGTGCAATAGTCGTGGTGTGTGATTCTAAATCTTGTGATGTGAAGTAGCCTAGAGAAAAACTGGAAAAAATTTGAAATTTTAGTCAAAAAAATGCATTCATTTGCTCTGCCCAATTTTCAAATTTCACGGTTCAAAAGTTTCTTTCGATGAAAAACCAAAGATGGCCAGCACACTTGTAATCAGCCACCAAAATGTATAACCCACAAGCTATTTATTGAAGCATACTAGAGACAAATAATAATATTACTGTTAAGAATAATACAGATAAATGCTTGATGCTTTAGAGTCAATAAGTCAAAATGGAGATGGTATAACGCAGATGGCTAGTTGCAGAACAACGCCCCTTCTACCTTCAAGACAACAGTGACCTGTGGCTAAAACTGAATTTTGTATTGGTTCCCCTGTATATTTTTTTTTATATATATTTTATTAAGGCTGCTACTTTTTTATTTTTTTCTTAAAAAAATATATCTATTTATTTAAACGGAAAAAAACAATGGTAAAGGAAATTTGTTTTGGCTAGGAAAAATATTTAACACCCTGACGTTGTTTCAGATTAAGCCACGGGGTAATGCAACTAGCCGAACAAAAGCTAAATTCAGTACAAAAAGACAAACTAATATTCACTCCACAAAATTATCGATTTTAACACAGAAAGAATCATTAAAAGAAAAAAATTGGGTTTTTCTGAGGAAAACCTACGGGACAATCTTCTGTGTACGGAAAAAAAAAAAATGCGTTCTTACCGGTTGTCAACAGCGTGCTTTTTTTGTACTGTACAACATGTGACTTGTCTCACTTTGCTGTTATTACGTGGTTGTAGTTCACGTTTTAAATGTTTGAAAATTGTTGCTGTTCTGAAGAGTACTTCTTTCTAATTTATTTATGTACCCTTAATTGTAACTTAATATGATCTGTCCTGTTCCCCAGGTCTTCACTCTTAATAGTATTTATCAATCTTCACCCTTCTTCACCCGCCTAAACCCCCCTAAACCACCCCAACTTTATTATGCACTATATTTTATATCTCCGGAGAAACCTTTGACAGTCAGCTGTTTTTGAAACCCTTTTTTTAAATTATTTTTTTGAAAAAACCCCAAAATTATTTGCATTCATAAAGGAAGAAAAGAAAGTTTTTCATTAACCTTATTTAAAAAAAAAAGTGACTTAGAGAGGTGCAACTGCTCGAAAACAAAAAAATTAAACTGTCGGGAATTTTAATTTACATTTTATTTTTTACCAAATATTAAAAAATAAAAATTTTTCCCAACTAAAAAAAATTTTTAAAGGGGGAAAAAGATTGGCAAGAAAGTCCTTTCTATTAATTGTCATTTCACTTCTGTGGGAGGCAGTCCTGGCTGCTTCCAGTTCCAATCCTGCTTTTTGTGTGTGTTACTTGTGTGTGTAGTAAATTCTTATTTTCTAATTGTTGAACACTGTATTGGATTTTTTATAAATCATATTTATTTTACATTTTTTAGAAAAATGCTGTGATTTTGTTGGTTTTTTATATTTTTAAAGCTTCTCTTTTGTTTCCCCAATGTGCATATTGCTGCCCAAGTGTATGACTATGGAGGAAAAAAAAAAACTTTAAAATCCACACTTTTTGTTAAAAGGGAAAACCCTTTTAGCATTTTATATTTGGTATGGAAAAACACTTGTTATTGTATCCTGTTGCTCGGCTGCAAAAGCTCCCAAAAAAGATGCAAAAAAAACTTGAATATAACACATTTTGGAAGGCTGACTAACCTCGATTCTGTGTTGTGATGTGCAATACTGTTTCTAATATTTGTATAAAAACAGTGTAAACCTTTTTAATGCAAATTTATTTTTTTCATTGCATATTTTGCAGATTTTATCCACAGTGTCATTTTTTACTGTCAGAAAAGATACCCCTTTTGTCATTGCAACTATTTTTTAAAATCCAGAAATCTTTGTACTGATGTAAATGATTGTAGTTATTTTGGATAGTGTTTTGCTAACAAAAGGAGAGAATTTTTTCAGAAATTTTATTTTGTTGGGTTTTTTTGTGTTTTTTTTTTCTTTTGTTTTTTAGAAGTAATATTCTTGTCATTAATATCATTTTGTATTTTTATGTGGGAAAAATATAATTTTATGACGCTAATTGCTAAAGTTTTATTTTATTTTGAATTATTTTTGGAGCTGAAATCTTTGTACTATTAAAGCAACTAGTTTCTAATTAAGAGTTTCTGTATAGAATGGCACAAGTGGCTTAAGGAGTGTTTGGATTGTAATTATTAAAGGTTCTTTGATATGCAAATTTAGTTGATTTCTATTTTATTTTGGGTATTCTGTATAATTAAGAGCCCATGCTTAAGGACACTAGGTGATTGCCTTCAGCTTGAATTTTTTTATTTTTGAGATATTTTAGTTAAAATTTTACTGTTATCTTCCAGGTGTCTAAATCTCCAGTCTGTCTGTTGTACTGGTAATTTAACTCTGTAATGAAATAGTTTGCTGCCAACTATTTATATTAAGTAATTTTTAAATATTTGTAATATTGTTGACTGACTAATAAACTTAAGTTATTGGCATGTCTTTTTTTTATTGTCTCATTATTGCAGGTTATTATGTGTTACGCCATATTGTTTTCATCTCTCATATTTTTGCAGTACTCCACAAGCAAACAATATTGAGGTTTGTGCTTTTCCCTTTTCAACTTATAAAACGCATGGAAAAAGTACCCGTTTTCCCAAAAGAATTTGTGTCAGGAATTTTAAAAGGGAAAGTGTCATCAAAAAGACATTGTTTTAAATACTTTTTTTTAAAACATTTTTTTTAAAATTTTTTTTTTTTTTTATTTTTATTCACTTTCAATTATTTCTTAATAATTCTTAAGTCTGCAGTTTTCACTTGGCACTAAAAGGCCCTTTAAATTCTGACACTTCCGTTCTGTACAGAAAGATTCTCATTTTCTGTATTATCAGCCAAAAAGGGGTGAAACTGAAAAAAAGACACCAGTGTGAATGATAACACAGGATCCACCGTCACAAGAGGAGATAGCACAGTTCACCATTTACCTCCCTGCACAGTGATTATTCCCAGGTCACGAGCATAACTAGAAAACTCTCTATAGAAGTGAAGGGACGAGTCAGTCTTTAATCTCCTGTGTGGTAAGCTACTGTAAGGCAACTCTCTGATGAGTTTTAAAGCCGTGCAAACAAGGCGCATTGGCCAAAGTAAAAACGGCAAGACTTAATAATTCTTAAAAAGTATTGAAAGTGATATGAAAAAAACAAAAAAAAGTTCCTAAAAAATGTGTTTAACATAAAAACCGGACTTAAACAATGACTCATTTTTTTATGACACATTCCCTTTAAAACAACGGGGTCATCCACCCGCGGCGACATGTCCCGAACAGGGGGTGTGCCAGTTTTCTGGCTTTCTCTGAGCCCAAATTTCCCTGTTTGGCTGTTCGATGATGTAGAACAGTGTACCCAAAACTTGGCGATTATACAAGCATGTTATGTAAGGCATAGTACTACTGCCAGATTTATGAACCCACAACGACGGTTTTTATACACACATTCTATACTCCTCTATATCGATTTACAACTGGCATGTCGGCGCCAAGCTTCATACATGTTGCCCCTGGTGCCCAAGGAAGCTGCTCATCCTGGCACATGTAAGAGCAGTAGAGGACATATAGTAATGCACCTATCAATGGGGAAGTCAACATCTTCACAAATTTGCAGCAAAAGATTTTCAACACCAATAGTGCACATTGGCTATGGCAATTGCACCATCATTTATTATGCTTTGTAACACAAGGATTGTGTGTTTTAGACCGTTTTAGACAACTCTGCATTGCCTCAAGGAAAGGGGGGTGTAGCTTCTCAGAAAGGGATGTGGCCTCACAGTATGGGGCATGGTTTAACATGCTACGACGTACGCCAAAATATACAACAACATTTCATACAATTATTGGCACTAGGGCAGCTATTAAATGATGTAAAGTTAAACAAAAGTGTCTAAAAAATTACCAGATTTATCACAGGAAGGGAATATCTCTCCTTAAGGAAGAAAAGAAGAAAAGGCTTTTTAGAGTTTTTGTTTTGCCTTTTCGCCCCCTACTTAATTGCTATTAAAAAGGCATTATGGGGAAAGGGGGGGAAAGCCCACAGCCCCTCGTTGGTTTAAAAAAAATCCTCAAATTTTGCTTTTGACCCACCGGTTTGAGAAAGCAAGACTCGGTGGGTCAAAAGCAAATTGAGGATTTGTTACAACCAACAGAGGGCGCTGTGGGCTTCTCAGCCCCTTTCCCATAATGCCGTGTGATATGCAGATTTATCACAGTGATAAATCTGATCCAATTTTAGACACAGCATTATTAGACAGTATTTTTTTATATAGGGTATGTTGACACAGAAAAACTGATGCAGATTTTGGCATAAATTTGTTTGTGGATTTACTGCGAAATTGTACTGCAGACTTTTCTACATTCAATGGGAGAAGGCAAAATCTGCACTAAAATCTGTAAAGAAATATTTCCTGTGGATTTTGCCTTCTCACATTTGAAGTGGATGTAGAAAACTCCACACCAGATTTGAATCATGTGAATCTTCCCTGAAATTTGCACCAGATGTGCACCAATTAGGTTTGGATTTGCCATTGTGGATTTAACAGCGGAAAAGCTGCACATTTCCGCTAGGGAAATTCTAAGTATTTCTGTCTCGTGTGCAAGGACCCTAAGTTACTTGGCAATTTTTATATGCTAATTCTTTTAAGATGCATTTTTGAATTAATTTTGTGGTTGCAATACTTCCTGTGGTTGTGCTAAACTGACTCGGCTCTAAATGTAATATTAAATATATGGACAATATGTTATATATCACTGTTATGTGAACACAGTCTCAGGCCAGAGTCGCATATGCAACTCTTGAAGCTTTTTTTATCCAGTTTTTTTTTATCTAAAAACTGAGATTGGATACTAATAAAAGAAAAAATTAACGATTTTTTGTTTACAATTTTCTTTCTTTTCTTGATGTGTTCCTGGCTAAAAACAGTGCGTAAAAACCTGAGCGAAAATTGCATCACATATATAAACTACTTTACACTGTGGTTTCCTTGATTATTCACATATCAATCACTATTACGTATGTAGATGTTGTGTATGTTATGTGGCTAGATGTTCTTAGGGCCTTCTGTCAGTCAACCCATGAAAAAACTAAAAGTGAGCTGACTGCAAAATCACAAATGACAGCTATATAGTCCATCATAAAGATGTACATTAATTTATGCCAAATGGCAATGTTGTTTTAGCAGGGGGAGGGATATAACTCTGGTGACCTTATTTACTGAATAAACAGATTATGCCATTAAAGGGAATGTGTCATCAAAAATGACTTATTGTTTAACTCACATTTTTATGTTAAACACATTTTGTAGGAATTTTGGTTATGTTTTTTTTAATTTTCCAGATCACTTTAAATATTTTTTTAATAATTCTTAAGTCCTGCAGTTTTCACTTTGACCACTAAGCCTAATATAGTCGAACTTCCCCGCCGTTTAGAGAGTTTTCCCCGGTTGCTCTTATCAGAACAGCGGGGAAACTGAAAGGAAAACACCATTGTGGGCAATAAAACAGAATCCACCCGCACAAGAAAGATTCAAAGTCCCCCTCCCCCCTCCCTTCACATGAAAAAATTCCATACAAGTCTTGGGACAGAAACTGCTTAAAATCCTATGGGGTGAAATGCTGTTTAAATTCTCTCGAGCTGTTAAACAGCGCAAGCAAAGAAAGTCTTCCCCAATCATATATAGACACCCCCAAAAAGAGAAATCTACAACCAGGAAAAAAAACGATTGAAGGAAAAAAATATGATCAGGGGGGGGGCCCCGATTTAATAAGTAAAAAAAAAATTGGCGACTTTTTTTCCTTTAAAACAGATAGAGCAGGTACACCCCCCAGGAAAACCCCCACCGTTCTAGAATGGGCGCGAAAACATCCCCTTTTTGAAAAGAGAATGACCGCACCAAAAAGTCTCCCTTATTTCAGTGAGTTTCCCAAATAGACAAGCAGTTGCATTCAGCTGTGCTTGGAACTCCCATTAAAATGAATGGAGAGTGACAGTGCAAGGGTGGCCAATTCTCCATTCAGAACAGGAAGTTTTGGGGCCCATTCTGGAGAATGGTGCGAGTCCAAGAGGTGTGACCTACAAATAACAATAATAAAGACAAAAAGTAAGAGTTTTGCTCACTGCCTCCTGCTGTATAGATCCTGCGTCCAAAAAACGAGGGGAAGATTTTCACCCGGGCCACAGGGCGCTTTGACAAATCCAATAAAAAAAAGGGTTTTTTGGGGACCAAAACCGAAAAATTTAAGGTGAATCTTTACCCCCTTTTTAAAAAAAAAAAAAAAAAAAAGATAGTAAACAAAAAGGGCAATCTCCGATCGAACAACTGACCCTTAATCGTAATATTTTTACGATAAGGGGTCAATTACCAAAATATCTGAATTCTGTGGGGGCAGAAACCTTTTAAAAGGGGTTTCTCACTAAAATTTTTCAAAGATACATAATGAAATAATCGCTTTGCTTGTCACTTCCTGTAAACGTCGAAATTAACAAGACCCCGGTATTCAACTACTCTGTTTATTAAATTTTATTATCTAATTAGCTAAATTCCCTCCTCCCAGGACGGGAGAACCTGAGCTAATGTAAACAGTAGAGTAATTACTGTCTTTTGTCTAAAATTTTGATAACCCCAAAAACTCTCCTCCCATACCTGTCTGATGACATCATTTCCCTCACCGTAGAACAAACAGCAGTAAAAAGGGATACACAGGTGGGTTACGGGGAAAATTAGAAAGCCCCAAATAAATAAAACTTTTTAAAACTCCTTAACAAAAAAAAGATGAACAAAAGCAATTATTTGGGAAAACGCTTCAAATTTTTTGTTTCCCCAAATTTAAACTAATTAGTGTAGTGAGACAACCTCTTTAACAAAAGAGTTAGACTTCTCGTTTTAAATCCATTTTCGATTTGACTTCAAAAACTGCATAAAAAAGTTGAATTTGGTAACTGAGCCTCATCTATATACACATTACAAATTGAGAAGATGGGACTGCCTTAGAACCAATTAAGTAATGAAGTCCATCACTGAATATAATGGTATATTTTTTAGAACATATTATGTTATATTCTCCCCACTTGTTAGAAGAAACCGCGCATACAGCTGCAAGAAACTTGTTGAATTATACGTATATAAGTACACAAAGAGGTTGTCCCATTCCATACAATGATGGCATATCAACTAGGATATGCCATCAATGTCCAATAGGTGAGAGTCCCACCTCGGGGACCTGCACCGATTTCAAGAACGAGCTCCGAACACTTCTCAGTTTTAAACAGAGAGGTGGTCGGAAAGCTCCTATTGAGTTCCTCTTACAGCCGAGCACGCCCAGACATTAAGGGGGCCCTGTATGTAAGAACATATCTCGTATCTTTTGGTAGGCATTGATAAGTTGGTAGTGTTGTGCTGGATAGCAGCACTGAGGATTCACCTATATATACGCAAATTCCCATCAATTATTTGCAGCTAATGCAGCTTTATTTGCAGTTTTCCTTGCCAGTAGGTTATGATGGCCCTGTGATCTCTTTGCTATGGTGTGCCCAAAAATTCTAGTAAACGGCCCCGTGGTGTGTGGTTTGCAGTTAGCAGAGCCGGAGGGAACTCGCGTGGGGTTTGTAGAAATGTATGTTTTTCTATTTTATTTAAAATTTGTAAATATGGAAAGGAAACAATTAGATCACACAAAGGGAAATAAAAGACAGAGATCCACAAAAGTGTTAATGTAAAAATCAAAAGCTTTAAACCAACATAAGTATAGGATGAAATAATGAAATAATGCTGCCTTTAGCCGAGTCCAGCCCTATTTTAGGTGAATTAACATAGGAAGAAAATGGCAGCCATAAATAGATCTGTATAAGAAATAGTGATATGTGTGACTCAGCCCTGCTTGAATGTGATATGTGGTCTCTTAAAATATAAAGGAATTTTCTAGCGAGTAAAAAAAAAAAAATTCTAAGATAGCTTGCCTATTTACAAAAACACAATATATTTTGGTTGCTTTGAGTGGGGTTCCTTAGGGGTTTCTCCTAAAGCTAGACACTTTTGTAATGTATTTTCATTACATTTTCTGTGGGTTTCTTGTGGTTCTACATCAGCTGTTAACAGAATAACAGGAAGTTTAGTAGTTCTGTATGTCCCGAAACTCAGGAAACAGCTCTTCATTGAGCCCTGGAGATCAAACTTTGAAGCCACACCCAGCGGCGTTGTTAGGGTTCTAAAATATCCAGGGCCTGTGCTTTCTGTGTTACACATCGTGAACTTCTACATGTATTTTTTAATCTATGTTCCTGTTACTAATTTTTATGTGTATTCCACATACATACTGTCCATCACTTCAGCAGTCACTGTACAATAAAAATCAACCCTGACAAATTAACTTTCTCTAAACCTCTCAGCTATGTATGACAGTGTAATACCCCTAAATAATAGTCATGAAGTTAGCGAATAATACCCCTAAACATGGAGCAAATATGCCATATTTATGATTGTTACTAGAGAAAATCCTACAATACCAAGACCCAATACTATTTACTTCTTAATGAACAAAATTATACTTGCCAACCCTTACCAAATGTTACCACCGCAGAGACTACCATCTGTACTCGGGCGCTCTAGTGCAGACGAATACGTGATACATGGCATTACTGACTCTCAGTGATCGTCTTTTTCAAAGTAAGTCTTCTCCTTTCTTTTTCCTCTCCATCCGGCCCAAACCATTGTGACATCTTCTCCCGGCCACGATTTGTCTCTGCAGAATTAACCCTTAACATTTAGAAACTTACAATTTTACCACACTACTATACTACCTACCTACTGAGGGGGTTTATATATCTTTCAACCTAATTGGGGTTTTGGTACAGAAACAAAGGAACCTTCCCCAACCCCACAAAAATCGCTTTTCCTGTTATAGGTTAACCAGCCTTGCTCTGGTGCATGGGGATTCACCGATATATTCCTATATAAGTCCCCCAATATTTAGGGAGGTATATAGGACTTAAACAATATGAAGTGTATAGGTCTCCTTCACAGATATGTTAGTCCCCATTAGTCGGTATATATTAAGATTTACACAATTCCCCTTTAGGTAAGGTATAACAACGTCAAGGAAGTAATAATAGTGTCCCCCAGTAGCGTAGGTAGGTAGGTGCATGCAGTAGATGGTTATATATACAATCCCAGTTTAGGTAGAGAAAGTAACAAGTTCCCCTATAAGGTTTGTTAGGTATATAGATCCCCCAGTATGTAAGTAGGTAGATAGGTTCCCTCCTGGGAAGTTTGGTTATGTAAACAGGTCCCCACAGTAAACGTAAGAAGTATAGACCCTCAGCTCATATCAGAGATATATATGTGCTCCATTAAAAAAAAGAAATTTAATAGAAATATAAATCCCTTATGTAATTAGTTTAGTTATTTAGGGAATCTCAGTATGTTGGTAGTTAAATAGGTAACCTCAATATGTAGGAAGATATATATGTGTGTCCCAGTAGGTTATAGGACCTCCTGATATGTTAGTAGGATAATGACCCACAGTTAGGAAAAAGGGCCCCCCAGTATGTAGGTAGGTATAGATTTCCCACAGTAGGTTATAGGGGTCTCCAGTATGTAGGTAGGTACAGATGTCTCTAGTGCCCTATAACGGGCACCCCAATCTGTAGGCAGGTATAGATGTCCCTCAATCATTAGGTAATATGGATTTCCTCCAGTAGTATATGGTATATATGTTGCCCCCAGGTTTTTCAGAATGAAGGAGTAGATGTCCCCAAGTAGGTTATAAGGCCTCTCTCCCAGTATGTAGGTAGGTATAGATGTCCCCCAATAGGCTATCGGCCACACCACAGCATTGCCGCCTGTTATTGGGGTATGAACCACTACTCCCTACGGGGGCCCACAGCCATATTTGAAGCAAGCATTGGGGCCCTGCCGTCGCCGTTAACACATTGATAGAGGGTGTCAGAGTTTACCCAACCCCTTGCACCCACATTAATGGAAGAGAGAGCAGACCACAGCCTGCTCTCCCCCTCCAACCAACACAATCAGTGTCCCGTCAGAGGGGCCCGCGCTGCCCAAGTAAAGCTCAAACAAAACATAACTCAGTGACACTATACTTTAGCTTCGAAAAGCATCCTGTGCACATAGCCATTCAGCCTCTCCCCCCTCTCCCTCCAGAGCTTACAGATCAGTGAGACATGCCCACAGCCAGAGGAGGCAGGATGAAGGACCGACTGCTTCGTGCGACAGTAACTTCAAGCTAAAGTAAGAGACAACTGAATGTAAGAAAAACTATCGTGTGCTGCCTACTCCACCTTCAGCGCGGCCCCCTATTTATACCATAGGGATGCAGCCATTCTCCAGTCCCGGTGGGGCCCCAATCAAGGCCCCAAAGAATTGGGGGCCCCAATCAACGGCCCCAGTTGATTAAAAGGGCCCCAATTACAGGCCCTAAGAATTGGGGCCCCAACTCAAGGCCCAAAAATTGTGGTGCAGGTGCAACAAGCACCTAAGATTTGGGTGACTAAGTGGATGTCCCACTCAAGCCCCTGGGAATTGTGTTCCTGCACAAGGCATCTAAGAATATCGTGGGGCCTTTTAACGGTGCCCCACAAATCTTAGATCCCTGATAATAGCACCACATGATCCAGGGGCTCTTTAGCGGGGTCCCTCAAATCTAAGGGGCCTTGAACGGGCCTTTAAATCCCCATGGGCCTCGATCGGGCCCCCAAATCTTATGTACCTTTAATGGGGGCCCTGCAAATCCCCAAAAAAAGTAGGGGCCTGAACTGGCCACTCAGGCCCCCTGGACATGTGAGGCCCCGCTCAAGCCCCTGGAACTTGTATGGGCCCTGCTCACGGCCCCTTGTTTGCTGAGCGTGGTTGGTGGGTGCGGGCAGTGGGGGTTGTGGGGTGTGGAGTTGATAGGGTCGGGTATAACGGGGGCCCAGGTGCGCTTTATCTGTAGGGGCCCTGAAATTTCTGATGGCGGCCCTGCACATCAGTATGTAGGTAGGTATAGATGTCCCCCAATAGGCTAGCGGCCACACCAGTATGTAGGCAGGTATAGATGTCCCTCAGTCGGTATATAGGTTGCCCCCAGTCTATAAGGAGGTCTATAGACCCATTGAAAATGAAAAACGACGAGTATTCACCTCTCCTGATCCCTCTGAGAAGCCCTATTCTGTCTACCTACAGATGAAAAGATCGCTGGTCCTGACAATCAGATATTCGTGTTCGTGTGCAGCTGCAGTTTTATGCGGGGCACAAGCCCCAGATAAAACTACCTAGTGACACCCCTGGCCACACCAATTTGGTCCTGCCACCAAAGGCTTCCAACATGAGATGTTAAAGAGTGGACATTCACTGAGACTGAGGAGGAGCTGGGATCAGTAGTGCGCCGAAAGGGATGTACCACAGACACAAAGCAGATTGTGGTCTTTGCAGGCTTTTACCCACAATACTTATCTTTAAAACTATCTCCCTCCCTCTCTCTTTCTATCTCTCTTCATCACAATGGTTACATATCTTCAATAAATATGTACACATAAGGATTCATTCAACTCTCCTAAAGAAAATGCAAAATATTCTCAAACTGAATTAAAAAAAATGTAGTCACCTTTTTAATCCACCATCAACCCTGTATTGAAGCTCTAGTGGTCTCTCGTTGTTTGCTTACAAGTGACCGCTCCACCCAATTAGTGGCTTTAGCTGTTCCATTGCTGTTCCATTGACATCCAGGCTCGGGATTGAAACGTGAGTGCTCCGGCCACAAATTGACTGCAGCCGTCGAGTCCATCAGAATAAACCGAACGCAGAAGTGTTCAAGACATGTTCAACAGAGCTTCCATGCTGGATCGGTGATGGGTTAAGCAGCAGGAGCGAGAACCCAGTGGGCACTATTATCAATTAATTAAAGTCAACCAGATTATTGGTCAAATACAATAGAAAAAGAAAGACAAAAACACTGTGGTTTACTAGAGGAGTAAGCGCTGTAGTCCATAGTGGTATAGAACATCAAGTGGACGGTCACCACTGCTCAGTTGTCAATGGGGCGTGAACCTGAGCATTCTCTTAATTGACAACTGAACATTGATGACCACACTACTCATGTCCTCATTATTACATTGCCTCTGGTTGCTGGGGAGGGTGGCATGGGGAATGAGTTAGACTAGAAAAAAAAAGAAAAGTACCCAAATCTGGAAAGTAACGGGATATGTGGAGATCTGTATTTAAAGATCCAACAGGTTATCTTTAAAGATTTAAGTAATGGTCATTAGAGGAACAATAATCTGAAAGCTTGCTTATATGAAACTAAAACACAAGAAGAAGGGGACACAACCTGAATTTAATGGGGGCACAGATCTGAATTAATGTCAGAAAACATTGGGGCAGATTTCCCAAAACCAACACTTATTTACACAGTGTAAAGTTAGACTAGACCAATGTTTCTCAACTCCAGTCCTCAAGACCCACCAACGGGTCACGTCTTCAGGATTTCCTTAGCATGCACAGGTGAAAACAATTAAGCAGCACAGGTTGATATAAAAAATTTCATGCATTCTGTGGTAGAGTCCAGAAAACATGACCTGTATGGATGGGTCTAAGACTGGAGTTACGAGAAACACTTGACTAGACAGTCTAGGCATGTCCCCATGGTCTGTTTTTCAGCCGATTTACAGACGGATTTCAGTTATGAAAGCCATCAGAAAACCGGCTGTCAACCTATAACCAAAGGACCCATAAAGGGATGACTCGCTACAAAGATTAGCTTCAAAATGTATGGAACACTAAATGAAGACATTTTTCCAAATGAGCACAAATAATTTATCTAGCCCTACCTGCTCTATTATGGTACCCTTTGAGCCAGTGACGACCTGTGGTACTCTTTTCTCACCTAGCTGTTTTGATCTAAGAGATATCAGGGAGTGACGTCCAACACACAGGTCCTGCTGGCAGAGTGAGAGCTTGTGTGGTTTATCTGAACTTTTTTCAGACCAAAAGCTCGAAATATACTTCTGTAAGTTTAGAAAATATCACCTGCTAGCATCAGTTTTTTTCCCAGAGAAGCTACAAAAGCTAAATCTAAACTAAATATCAAGACTGAAAACACGGAGTATGAATAACCAGGGGTGAATGCACTGAGCACGTAATGCGAATACCGACAGTCTGACCAGTAAATGGACAAGGATGCCTCTAAGAAACTCTAGATTGGATGACAACCCCTTTAATGGAAAATCCATGTAGCAGTCCCCACTGCATGGATTTTCCGCCGGACGGTTTTTTAGAAAGGGGTGTGGATTGTCCCGCCCGGTTTCCGGGCAGAACATAAACATGTTGGTGCGAAGGGGGGCCGGCTTATTTCCGCAAACCATGGACAAAAGCCGTCCCCTGTGTGCCAAAAAAGACCAAATACCGGTCTGGATTTCCTGACCGCTATTTGTCCTGTGCCGTGTAAACAAGGCCTTACATTGAGCCACATTTATCATAGTATTGATAAATCTGGTGCAGATTAGAACTGTGTAGTCTAATCATTACACCTTCCTTGGTATTACTTATGCCAATAACTCACCAACCTTTATGGCACACTATTTGTGTTACACAAAACCACACCACCATTTACATATGCCCCATCTCATTAGTACAGTACGATTCGGCATCATAAGTATCTAGAAACAGTCAAAGGGTTTGTCCCCACAGCTGGATTTTCAGTGGTAATTACAGACGGTTTTCGAATTTGAAAAATGCATCCTGATAGACTTTAAAGGGGTTGTCTCATCTCTTACTGAAATCAGACTCTCTTTTTTATCAGAATTAGTATAAGTAAATAACCATCTCATAGGTCCTATAAGCTTCTGAACTAAATGTAAACAGTAGAAGTAATAATTGTCAATTGTCAGAAATATCATATAACACACAAGCTCTCACTGCCAGCTGCCACCTTTGTTGGTGACGACACTCTCTGCAATCCAGATAGAACAAAACGAGCAGGGGAATAAACAGTACACAGGTTCGTTCACTTGGGAAACCAGAGAGAGCATCAGAAGGTGATAAAATCACTTGTAGCACCTTAACAAAAAAAAGATGAACTAAGCATATATTTGGCATTTTTTTTCCCTATATATTGAAAGCTATTCTTTGAAGTAGAGACAACCCCGATAAGTAGAAAATCCGTGCACGTTCCACTACAAAGATTTTCTGCAGGACAGTTATCGATCACAGCCGAAAGTTCCGAAAAACTAAGAACATGTTCATATCACAGCACGTTTTTACCGAGCATAACATCAACATGTCGGTGACATGAGGGGGACAAGCATAGAATCCGCAAACCGCGGACAGAACCGTCTCCCAAAACCACAGAAATGATGTCAAAATACCGGTAAATTTCTTAATCAGAACCCGGGAGGTTTTTCAACTGCTGTGGACCCCCCCAAAACACCAAATAAAATTTTGTAAAGCATGTTCAACATTTTTTGCTGATTTTGCCCCAAAAAAATGTCCCCAGTATTTTTATTTGCAGCAAATAAAGCCGCCGGGATATTCATATATCCAACAAAAAAAAAAAAAGGTTTAATCAAAAGGCAGATGGGGATGGCCATTTGTCTTTTTCTTTTCATTCCTTTTTTTCTTTCCCTGAAAAAAAAAAGGGGATCCCCGAAAATGACTAGGCTTTTTTTATTAATTCAATTTTTCCTCTATGCGATGTTTGTGGGAAAATCACTCATTATTAATACTTGATTATTTGTTCAACAATAAAAAGTAATTCTTTTTCAGGGAAAAAAAAAACATCCCCCAAAAAAAGTCTTATTCCTTAAGGAGCAAAAGTTAATAAAAAACACTGTCTTTAAAAAATTTTTTTTGGGAAAAAGGTAAATTTTTAAAAGGAAAATTACATATATGCCAACGGCATAATTTGTTATAGACCTTAACATACACTTCGCCATAGTACCCCCGCCACACAAAATGCAGGAGGGTTTACTTGGGGGTCTCCTTTTGCTTGCATAGATAGCACATCATATTTTATGTACCTTGAAAAAAAAAAAGATAGCTATAAATATATTTTTTTAGCATGAGAAATAACATGAGTGGCATTTGTTCTGGATAAAAATAATCAATGCTTATTTTACGGGGCCTGTGGTATTTTGACGACCATTATGAAGATTTATCGCTATATTTTGGGTCCTAAAGTGTCAAAATGATTGCAGGGAGCTGCACTAAACGTGTCAAAGGATAATACATTTATATTAGATGCTGTCATCCTAACAAAGTGTGCTAAGTGAAGCGTATCCATTTAATACAGCTAGTTGCAATGAATTTCACACAATGGAAAGTTAATATTTTGCCATTAAAAACGTAAGCAGTGGCGGAAAAAAACCATTTTGACTGTGATAAGTAGCAGTAATTATCTAGAAATTCATGCTTGTGATCATCAGTGCAGAGACACTTCTATGCCACTAATTCTGTTTTCACAAAGATATAATGGCGAAAATTTTAATGAAAGTTAAAAAATACATTTGCCTGTTTGTCACTGTCATGTAAAATTTTAAAAATTTTAAAAATATATATAGTGGTTTCGTGTAAAAGTACTATCTATAAATTATATACATATTCAGTATATATTTACAGCTAGATAAACAGATGCAAATGTACTTTAACTTTCATTAAAATAACATTACATTATACAGTATGTATACAGAATCCCGCAAACGTGAGTACACGTTTCTGTAAATATTGTATTATATCTGTTCATGAGACAGCACTGAAGATGTGACACTTTGATACAATGTAAAGTAATCAGTGTTCAGTATAACAGTGCAAATTTGGTGTGCCCTCAAAATAACTCCACACAGCCATCAATGTCTAAACCACTGGCAACATAAGTGAGTACAGCCCTAAGTGAAAATGAACAAATTATGCCCAATTTTTCCCTACACCGTGTCATGTGACGCATTAATATTACAAGGTCTCAGATGTGAATGGGGAGCAAGTGTGTTAAATTTGTGTTATCACTCTCGCACTCTCTCATACTGGAAGCTCAACATGGCACCTCATGGCAAAGACCTCTCTGAAGAATGCCCTGTGGAACTTTTGCAAACTCGAACTTCTTATGATGATATTGAAGTCGAGGCTTCTTCGCCTTTTTTCCAGCCACCAATCCGGCATCACGCACTGCTTGCATAGATGTCTGAGATTTCACTTTTACGAAGCCTACGAGCCGCCTCCACTGCTGTTACTGTCACATTAGAACTGATCGACCTTGTGATGAGCGACTTGTTGACTCTGATATTCCCCTGGACGTCACCTCTTGGCTTTGGATGGACGGACTTCGTTCCACATTCTTCCATCTGTCAGGGCCTCACGTGATGCAGTTGGCAATTTTTTTGGCCCAGAGACCGCTATCGATGAGCTGGATGAAGCGGCTTCTCTTTTCTTGGGAAATCTTCTTCATGGCTGCTCGAACCAGTGACCTCTCACTTGGGAATCAGCCTAATAAAGGTGCTTTCACACGGTGCCTTTTTGGTTCATTTTTGACACATATTTTGATGCGTGTCTTTGTGCAGAAAGGCACAGCAATTAATGCTGTACATTACAGTACAAAAAACTAATCAAAAACACATAAAAACGCACCGTGTGAAAGCACCCTAATACACTGAGCTATTAGGGAATGTGAGAACAGGCTGTAATTTGTAGAAACAAGAAAAAAAAAAAAAGATTGTCCCACCACCAGGAGCAAAACAGTAACAATGTAGATCTGCAGATCTAAGCATATGCTAAATAGTTGCAGGTCAAATTCCTGTATCAGCCAAGATGATTGTCTATAAAATGATCGTAGCCCCTCACAGTGAAAGCTGCAGTGTAGATATGGAGCCTGGAAGTCAAAAGTTCAAAACATTGTTACCCTTTTGCTTTTTCAGGATGGATAGATTAGATAGATAGATAGATAGATAGATAGATAGATAGATGTTCTCCCCACTTGCTGGTGAGGGGCGGCCAGGATTGTAGGACTAAGGATATGGTGCACATGCAGTGTCGGACTGGGGGGTCTGGGGCCCACAGGGGAGTTGATCTTCGGGGGCCCACCCTACTGTATGTAAAAATATTACCGGCCTCTCGGACATAAATGCGCCCATTTTACCACATAATACAGTGTGAAAAACAGAATTGTATTGTGTAGTACAATAGCAAGTTAGTCACATATCTGTCAGTCTAACATATCATAGACACAGGGCTAAGTAGCTCCATCCTATCCCCCCCCAAAACCCACATACAATATCCCCCTCCACCCACATACAATATCCCCCTCCACCCACATACAATATCCCCCTCCACCCACATACAATATCCCCTTCCACCGGCCCACATACAATATCCCCCTCCACCCACATACAATATCTCCCTCCACCCACATACAACATCCATATCCACCTCCACCCACATACAATATCCCCCACCACGTTTCCCTTGGTCACGCACCACACCACCTTCGAAAATAAACACCAGCAAGAAAGTAGAAGTGTAACTCCTATCACAGGGTCAGGTGTTCCCTCACTCTTACAATCAGGGACACATGTACACTGCCACTATACTAACGCCGCTATAACCTCCCAACACCGCCAATAAGACCACATAGAGATCAGACACCAGTCAGGTATAACCTACAACACCAACAATAGAGACCACAGACACCAGCTCAGGTATAAACCTACAACACCCCCAAAATAAAGAGACCACAAGAGGTCATACACCGCTCAGTTGTGTAACCTAAAACCACCATATAGAGACCACATAGAGGAAAGACACCAGCTCAGGTATAACCTACAACACCGCCGTATAGAGACCACATAGTTGTCAGACACCAGCTCAGGTATAACCTACAACATCGCTATAAAAGAGACCACATAGAGGTCAGACCCCACTCAGTAAAAACCTATAACACCACCATATAAGAGACCACATAGGTCAGACACCAGCTCAGGTATAAGCTACAACACCTCCATATAGAGACCACATAGAGGTCAGAAAACCCAGCTCAGGTATAACCTACAACACCGCCATATAGAGACCACATAAAGGTCAAAAACACCAGCTCGGGTAAACCTAAAACCCAACCACTTACAGAGACCACAAAGAGGTCAGACACCAGCTCAGGTATAACCTACAACACCGCCATATAGAGACCTCATAGAGGTCAGACACCAGCTCAGGTACAACCTACAGCACTGCCATATAGAGAACACATAGTGGTCAGACACCAGCTCAGATATAACCTACAACACCAACATATAGAGACAACATAGAGGTCAGACACCAGCTCAGGTAAAACCCTACAACACTCCCAAATAAGAGACCCACATAGAGGTCAGACACCAGCTCAGGAATAACCTACAACCCCCACCATACAGAGACCACATAGAGGTCAGACACCTGCTCAGTAAAACCTACAACCCACCATACAGAGACCACATAGAGGTCAGACACCAGCTTGGGTATAACCAACCAACACCGCCATATAGAGAACATAGTGATCGGGAAACCCGGGCTCAGGTCACATCACATTACAGTGAATACAGCACTGATCCAATATAGAAGTAACAAAACCCCTTACATCCAGGACTCACCGGAGCCCGTCCTAATCTGAGGAGTCGTTCTATCTCTCTCATGAGTCATTCTTTTTCTCTTTTCTTCTGCATCCGTTCCACACTGCCATGATGACTTGTCCCGGCCACAACTCATCCCTCAAAGAAATTACACACCAAATATCTTAGAATCCCAATTTTTCCAGCATCTCTTTACCTATACCCACCTCGTACAAACCTCCAGGGGTGGAGAGCGGGTACAAGCCATAACTTAGAGGCCTAGTACCTAAGGGGTTGGAGGGTGGGGAAAGGACTAACCCCTGGAGATAAGCAGGAGTATACAGGCAGTTAGGGGTCTCTTTTTAGGGAGCATACAGGCAGTTAAGGGTCTCTTTTAGATAGTATACAGGCAGTTAAGGCCTCCTTTAGGGAGTATACAGGCAGTTAGGGGCCTCCTTTAGCCAGTGTGCAGTAAGTCAGCCCCCCTTTAGCTAGTGTGCAGGAAGTCAGGGCCCCCCTTTAGCTAGTGTGCAGGAAGTCAGGGCCCCCTTTAGCTAGTCAGGTCCCCCTTTATGTAGCCAGGGGCCCCTTAGTAGTCAGGGCCCCCCTTTATGTAGTCAGGGCCCCCTTTATGTAGTCAGGGGCCCCTTTATGTAGTCAGGGCCCCCCTTTATGTAGTCAGGGCCCCCTTTATGTAGTCAGGGCCCCCTTTATTAGCCCGGGCCCCCCATAGTAGCCAGGGCCCCCCATAGTAGTCAGGGGCCCCCCATAGTAGCCAGGGGCCCCCATAGTAGCCAGGGCCCAAAATAGTAGCCAGGGCCCCCTTAGTAGCCAGGGGCCCCCTTAGTAGTCAGGGCCCCCCTTAGTAGCCAGGGCCCCCCATAGTAGCCAGGGGCCCTCTATAGTAGCCAGGGGCCCCCAATAGTAGCCAGGGCCCCCTTAGTAGCCAGGGCCCCCAATAGTAGCCAGGGCCCCCTTAGTAGCCAGGGCCCCCCATAGTAGCCAGGGCCCCCTTAGTAGTCAGGGGCCCCCTTAGTAGTCAGGGGCTCCTCTTAGTAGTCAGGGGCCCCCCATAGTAGCCGGGGCCCCCCTTAGTAGTCAGGGGCCCCCATAGTAGTCAGGGGCCCCCATAGTAGTCAGGGCCCCCCTTAGTAGCCAGGGCCCCCCTTAGTAGTCAGGGCCCACATTAGTAGTCAGGGGCCCCCATTAGTAGTCAGGGGCCTCCTTAGTAGCCAGGGCCCCCCTTAGTAGCCAGGGCCCCCTTAGTAGTCAGGGGCCCCTGACTACTAAGGGGGCCCCTGACTACAAAAGGGGGGCCCACATTAGTAGTTCAGGGGCCCCCCAAATTAGATAGTCAGTGGCCCCCTTAGTAGCCAGGACCCCCTTAGTAGCCAGGGCCCCCCATTGTTGTCTGGGCCCCCTTAGTAGCCAGGGCCCCCCTTAGTAGTCAGGGGCCCCCATAGTAGCCAGGGGCCCCCATAGTAGTCAGGGGCCCCCATAGTAGTCAGGGGCCCCTCTTAGTAGTCAGGGGCCCCCCTTAGTACCAGGCCCCCTTATAGCCAGGGCCCCCCTTAGTAGCCAGGGGCCCCCCTTAGTAGCCAGGGGCCCCCTTAGTAGCCAGGGCCCCCCATAGTAGTCAGGGGCCCCCCTTAGTAGTCGGGGACCCCCATAGTAGCCAGGGGCCCCCATAGGAGTCAGGGGCCCCCATAGTAGTCAGGGGCCCCCTTAGTACCCAGGGCCCCCCTTAGTAGTCAGGGGCCCACATTAGTAGTCAGGGGCCCCCATTAGTAGTCAGGGGCCCCCTTAGTAGCCAGGGCCCCCCTTAGTAGTCAGGGGCCCACATTAGTAGTCAGGGGCCCCCATTAGTAGTCCGGGGCCCCCATAGTAGCCAGGGGCCTGCCTTAGTAGCCAGGGCCCCCCTTTAGTAGTCAGGGGCCCCTTAGTACCCCAGGGCCCCCCTTAGTAGTCAGGGGCCCCCTTAGTAGCCAGGGCCCCCCATAGTAGTCAGGGGCCCCCTTAGTAGCCAGGGCCCCCCTTAGTAGTCGGGGCCCCCTTAGTAGCCAGGGGCCCCCTTAGTAGCCAGGGCCCCCATTAGTAGTCAGGGGCCCCCTTTGGGTAGCCGGGGGCCCCCTTAATAGTCAGGGCCCCCTTAGTAGCCAGGGCCCCCATTAGTTGTCAGGGGCCCCTTTAGTAGCCTGGGCCCCCATTAGTAGCCAGGGCCCCCATTAGTAGTCAGGGGCCCCCTTAGTAGTCAGGGGCCCCCTTAGATAGTTAAAAAAAAAAAAAAAAAAACAACAAGAACCAGCCACTTACCTGGCTCCAGCTACCGCTCCTGGCAGGTCCCGGCCGCTCCGAGCTCCTCGCCGCTCCATACTGCCTCTCTGCATAGGCGGCGCGGTGAAGTGACGTCACCGCGCCGCCTACGTCAGCAGTAGGGGCCGGCACCCGGCAGGCTGAAGACCTAACACCCTCAGCCTGCCAGGGAGATCAGCGGAGCGCAGCGCTAGTGGCGCTGTGCTCCGCTGACACCGCGCAGCCCCGGGAGCCGAGGACATTAGTCCACAGCTACCGGGCCGGTCTCTGGCGCTCGGGACCGGGTCCCGGGCGCCAGTGACCGGATGCGCGGCCGGGCCCCGGGGATCGACGGCACTGCCCTCCGGGGCTCGCAGCGCTCGGGCTCGGGGGGGGGGCCCACCGGGGGATTCCCCGGTCCCTCGGCGGCCCAGTCCGAGCCTGTGCACATGACTTTCTATGACTACCAAGCTAGCAGTAAAACTATCTTCGTTGCCCATAGCAACCAATAAGAGCTCAGCTTTCATTTTCTAAACCGCACTGGAAAAATGAAAGCTAGCTTTCGATTGGTTGCTATGGGCGTTTCCGTCCGTACGGTTCTTGGCCAAAGTCTTACTGCTAGACAGGTTTGATAAATAAGTCCCGTTCCATCAAAACATACAGTACTGTGCAAAAGTGATAGGCTACAACGTAAGTATGCTTTCAAAAACAGTGTTAATAGTTTATTTTCAACTAAAATAATGCAAAGTAAATGAACAAATGGGTAAATCAATATATGGTGTGACCAATCTTTGCATTTAGTCCACCACGTGATGATTTGCAGGCCCAGACTGGCCCACAGGAGAACAAGGGAATCCCCCAGTGGGCCCATGGGCATGTCAGACCTGGGGCAGCTTTTCAGGGAGAAAGGCAAAGAAAGAGAAGCAAAAGCCAAGAGTCATGTGCAGTCATGTACAATAGCTGTAGGGTGGGCCCCAAGAATCAACTTTGCTATTGGCATCCAGGCACCCCAGGCAAACAATGATGATACGGTCCCGTAGAGAGCCCTGATCTTAACATCATACAGTCTGTTTGGGATTACATGAAAAGACAGAAGGATCTGATCAGCTCCATCCACAGAAGATCTATGGTTACTTCTCCAAGATGTTTGGAACAACCTCCCTGCCAAGTTAATTCAAAAACTGTGCACCAGTGTATCTAGGAGAACTGAAGGCAAAGAGTGGTCACAGCAAATACGGATGTGATTATGATTTCTCTTTTGTTCATTCGCTTTGCGTTTTGTTAATTAATAATTATGATTATTAACACTTTAAAGAATTCTTTGCAGTAGTTTTTCCACACCTGCCTTAAACTTTTAAACAGTCACATACTGTATTTCCATCGATAAACATAGAAATATTCTCCTGCAAAACCACACATTGCCCACGGTCCCATTGTAATCATATATATAACACACAGTTACATATATAAATATATATAATAATATATATATATATATATATGTAACACACAGTTACAGTTCTTTATAGTGGTTCTTCTGTACAGGAAAGTCCAGTCTGCTGTGTTTTTTTATGCAGGTACAAAAAAGATATGCTGACACATAGCATCCTGATGGAGGTCGAAACAACACTGATGTTCTCTGTCAGGTAAATGTAGACCTGTAATAATAATAATAATCTTAATTTATATAGCGCCAACATATTCCAAAGCACTTTATAATTTAGAGGGTATAAGTCATACATGGCCACTTTTGAAAGTAAGAAAGCAGGAGATTGTAAGGGGTTGCGCACGCAGCGCGCCGCACCAAAAATTTGCATGTCCATGCCCATCTTGCATGTAGGCCATGCCCCCTTCGAAAAGCCAAATCCACCTAACTGTGTAAGGCTCTGGAAGAAAGCTAAATTAGGGTTTTGGCGTCACCCAGCTTTCCCCCGGACTGTTGGATGGCTATTCCAAACATCCAGGAGACTGGAGATACTGCCAAACTGTGCCCCAATAGGTAGGTATCTCGGTGCCCTATTTGAATCCTGTAGCCAGGTAGTAACCCCCTGTAGCCAGGTAGTAGCCTCCTGTAGCCAGGTTAATGCCCCCTTCTAGCCAGGTTGCTGCCCCCTTCTAGCCAGGTAAACTGTCCCCAATAGCCAGATAGTGCCCCTTACAGCCAGGCAGTGCCCCCAATAGCCAGGTGGTGCCCCTTACAGCCAGGCAGTGCCCCCAATCGCCAGGTAGTGCCCCTTACAGCCAGGTAGTGCCTCCATTAGCCAGGTAGTGCCTCCATTAGCTAGGTAGTGCTCCAAATAGCCAGGTAGTGCCCCCAATAGCCCAGTAGTGCCTCCATTAGCCAGGTAGTGCTCCCAATAGCCAGTTTGTACCCCCAAAGCCAGGTAAGATGCTCCCCTTTCAGCCAGGTAGTTTCCTCAATAGCCGGTAGGTTCCCCCAATAGCCAGGCAGATGCCCCCTTTATCCAGGTAGATTTCCCTCATTAGCCAGGGAGATGCCCCCAATAGCCAGGCAGATGCCCCATTAGACACAGGGGAGATGTCCCCCTTTAGCCAGGTAGATGCCCCTTTATCCAGGCAGATGCTCCCATTAGCCAGGCAGTGCCCATATATCCAATAACAATAAAATAATAAAATCGACTTCACGGGCCTCCCCTCACATGCACGCATTCACTGCACACACACACACACACCCCAACACCAATCCCCCTCCCCGCACACTGTAATACACACCCCTCCCCTCACAGGCAATCAGCCACCCTCCTCCGCACACACATAGCCATCCCTGCACTCATTGTCCTGCTGGCATCCTAGTTTTTCACACACTGCTCGAGGAAAGGGGGGAAAGCTTCGTGGCTCCCGCGAAGCCCCTTCCCCCGCCGTCCTCTTGCAGCTTCCTCTGAAGCTAGGAGAGCATTGCCGGACACCGGCACACGCCAGAGGCATTAGGGCAGCGTCCAGAGACGCTGCCCAATTCCTCTTTACACAGATAACCTCTGGCATCTCTTCAGAGCGGGGAGGGGGGCGGGACACGGCCCCCATTAGTGGGAGTGACCCGCCAAAACCGGTAGGGTTGGCATGTAAGGTATAAGTACAGACAAAAAGACAGACTTTAAACAGTAAAAAGCTGTTTATAGATCAGACACCAGGTGTGAGGGCCCTGCTCCCAAGAGCTTACAGTCTATTAGGGTGTATGGGTGAGACGAAGTGTAAACATATTGGTTCAGCTATATTACATAAATATGGGGTGATTTATGTAAAAAGTGGATGAACCTGCCATCCTGACAGTACATCTATATACAGATAAGTACCTGTGAGTGCTCAAGTGCAGGGAGTGACAGAAGTGTGTGTGATAAAAAGTGAGGGGGTTAGTTATTAGGGATCTTGGTATGCCTGCTTGAGAAGATGTATTCTCAGGGTGCTCCTAAAACTGTGAGGGTTGTGAGTGTGCCTGATCACATGGGGTAACATGTTCCAGAGAACTGGGGCAATACGTGCAAAATCTTGGAGACGGGCATGGGAGGTTCAGATGAGTGAGGTGTGTAGTCCCAGATCAGTAGCAGAGCGGAGAGAGCAGGTAGGGTGGTAGACAGAGATGAGAGAGGAGATGTAGGGGTGTCACGGCAGGTCCCGCGCCCCGGCAGGATTCGGGCCGGAGGAGAGATCCTGGGAGCCGGAGGTCAACATCTTGGACCGTGACTTGGTACAAAGATTTCTTCGTTCCAGGAAGAGGGGGAGGGTTAAGGGGGGGTACTGTCACGGCTGGTCCTGCGCCCCGCAGATCGGGTTGCGGGCGCAGCTGTGGCTCCCCGCTCTCCCCTGCTTCGAGGACGAGTGGCGCCGCAGTCCGCATGTCGGTCCGCGGGCTCACTCACTCCCCCGTGAGTACCAACTTACCCGGCCACGCTCCAGTTTCCTCTCACTGCTCGGCTGGCTGCTGCGTGCACTACCGCCCTCTAGGGTGCGCGCGCGGCAGCTCTCAGAAATTTAAAGGGACAGCGCACCGGTAATTGGCTAATTGATGGCCGTTGACCCTATATAACGGTACCGCCCCCGACTTGTCCTTGTTGGAGTTATGTGTGCCCTGTGCCATAGAGAAAGCATTTCTAGTGTGTTCCTGACCTATCCATGGTCCCGACCTCCTGCTACGTCCTCTGACCACAAACCTCTGCTGCCTGTCCTGACCTTACTGCCCGTCCACGACTACGTCTACGTCTCACGTTTTGGTACCACGCTCGCCCTTGGCAGCCGCTGCAAGCAGGTCACACCAGTGGAAGCGACCTGGTAGTTTCCCACCGCAGTAAGTCCATTCCGCTTTGCGGCGGGCTCTGGTGAAAACCGGGTGCTACTTAGATTCCGCTCCCTGGTGCGGCTTACACCATCGCTTGCGCTGGTCCAGAGGATCCACTACCGTCTGCCGTAACAGTTAGATCCGGCCATAGATGGTGCCTCTGCCCAGTGTCGCGGACCTATCTTCCATAGTTGCTCAGCAGTCACAACAGATTGTGCAACAGGCCGAACAGCTGACTCAGCTCACCGCCATGATACAGCAGCTCTTCGCTATCCAGCAGCAGTCGCAACCTCCGCCCGTGGCGGCCCCGCCTTCTGCGGCCCCGTTGGCAACCACGGGTCCCAACCTCAGGCTGTCGTTACCATCTAAGTTCGACAGGGACCCGAAACTCTGCAGGGGATTCATCACCCAGTGCTCCATGCATATCGAGCTGATGGCCGACCAATTTTCGAATGAGCGCTCTAAGGTGGCGTTTGTCGTTAGCCTCCTCTCCGGTAAGGCCCTGGCTTGGGCCACGCCTCTCTGGGACAGGAATGATGCTATTATGGCTGATCTGCAGGTCTTCCTCCATGAGTTTCACAGCGTTTTTGAGGAACCGGCACGTGCGTCATCAGCCAAAATGGCACTTCTGAACCTTCGTCAGGGGGAATCGTCGGTTGGAGACTATCTGCTGTCCAGTTCCAGACCCTGCCCTCAGAGCTAACCTGGAACGATGCCGCCCTTTGCGCCACATTTAAGAAGGGTCTTTACAGCCGGGTCACTTGCTGCCAGAGACCTTCCGTCTTCTCTTAGTGCTCTCATTCACTTGGCCACCCATATAAACGTACGCTGTACGGAGAGACTGGAAGAACTCCGTTAGGAGCGGGATTCTGTGCGTCTCTGCCGTTTTCCCCCGGTGTTTCAGAGGTCTTCGCTGGCTGCTCCCTCAAGCCTCTGGGGAGGAACCCATGCAGGTGGACCAGATTCGCTTGTCCGAGCAAGAGCTGTCCCGCCGCCGAGCAGAGAATGTGTGCCTTTCTTGTGCCGGCTCAGATAATTTCAGAAGGGCCTGTCCTCAACGCCCTCACCATTCGGGAAACTCCTGCATCTAGGACACATAGGAGAGGCGTTCCTAGGTGCTGCCTCTTCCTCTCCACGACTGACTATGCCGGTAGTGGTCACGTCCGACACGGGACTCTCATTCCGGGTGCCGGCTTTCCTGGACTCCGGTTCTGCCGGGAATTTCATCCACACTTCCCTGGTGTCTCGGTATCGTCTGCCGACAGTTCGCCTGGAAAAGCCTCTGATGATATCTTCGGTCAGCGGTGAGCTTCTGAGAGACCCCATACAGTATCATACCGAGCTTATCTCTCTCCAGGTGGGGGCCTTGCACAAGGAGAAGATTGCCTTTTACATACTGCCTCGTTCTTCCTCAGCGATCCTGTTGGGACTCCCGTGGCTGCAACGCCATGCCCCTACACTCAACTGAAAAACAGGCGAAGTTACGAGTTGGGGATCCGTTTGCCAGAACTTCTGCCTGGTGGCACCTCACCTGGTGCGTCTCGCTTTTTCGCACTCGTCCCGCAAGGCACTGCCAGGTATGCCCGCGGAGTACCAGGATTATGCAGATGTCTTTTCGGAGAAACAAGCTGAGTCGCTGCCGCCCCATCGGCCCTATGACTGCCCAATAGATCTCCTGCCTGGCACCAGTCCTCCCCGGGGTAGGATGTATCTGTTGTCTGCACCCGAAACTCAGGCCCTGGCGGCATATATAAAAGAAAAATTGCAGAAGGGCTATATCCATAAGTCCTCGTCTCCAGCCGGTGCCGGGTTCTTCTTTGTCGAGAAGAAGGATGGATCTCTTCGCCCCTGCATCGATTACCGAGGACTTAATAAAATCACGGTGAAGAACCGGTATCCCTTGCCGCTAATCTCAGAACTCTTCGACCGACTCCGTTGTGCCAAGATTTTTTCCAAATTGGATTTGCGGGGAGCTATAACCTCATCAGGATCCGAGAAGGAAATGAGTGGAAGACAGCCTTCAACACTCGCGACGGGCACTTTGAATACTTGGTGATGCCATTTGGTCTCTGCAACGCCCCGGCCGTCTTCCAGGAGTTCATCAATGACATCTTTAGGGACCTCCTCTACACTTGTGTCATTGTCTACCTGGATGACATCCTAATATTTTCGCCTGATATGCAGACCCACCGCCTGCAGGTTCGTCAAGTACTGAGACATCTCCGTAACAACCACTTGTACGCCAAACTGGAAAAATGCCTATTTCATCAAACAAGTCTACCGTTCCAGGACTACATCGTCTCAGATAAAGGTCTGCGTATGGATCCAGCCAAGTTGTCGGCCGTTCTGCAGTGGCCTAGGCCTGTCAGTCTTCGGGTTATTCAGCGCTTCCTGGGGTTTGCTAAATATTAAAGGCAATTTATTCCCCATTTTCCACGGTAGCACCGATTGTGGCGCTGACCAAGAAAAACGGCAATCCCAGACTCTGATCTCCGTCGGCCGAAAAAGCGTTTACAGAACTAAAGTCTGCCTTTGCTTCTGCTCCTGTTCTGTCTTGCCCAGATCCAGAGAAGCCTTTCTCGTTGGAAGTGGATGCCTCGTCCGTGGGGGCAGGGGCGGTCTTCTTGCAAAAAGGACCTAGGGACAAGTCCCTCACGTGCGGAGTCTTTTCCAAGATGTTCAGAGAAGAATTACGCTATCGGGGATCGCAAATTATTGGCCATCAAGCTGGTACTGGAGGAGTGGCGCCATCTCCTAAAGGGGGCTCGTCACCCCATCGATGTATAAACAGACCACAAGAACCTCCAGTATCTTCAGTCAGCGCAACGTCTTAATCCCCGGCAAGCTAGATGGTCTCCGTTCTTCTCTCGCTTTGATTTTCGAATTCACTTTTGCCAGGCAGACAAGAACATCAAGGCCGATGTGCTTTCCCACGCTTCAGATACTATCGGAGAAGAACCAGGTCCGCAGCATATAATACCCCCAGAATGATTGATTCATGCCGCCTCGCTGGATCTCCATCAGTTGCCTCCGGGCAATACATACGTACGCCCGGCGCTCCGCAAGAGAATCCTCAAATGGGGCCATTGCTCTCGTATGGCAGGACATCCCGGGGCTCAGAAGACGTACCAATTAATCTCCCATTTCTATTGGTGGCCGGCTCTAGCCCAGGACTCAAAAGATTTTGTGGAAGCCTGTATTACCTGTGCCCGTAATAAGTCTCCGTGGCAGTGCCCGCCTGGTATACTTCTGCCCCTGCCGACTCCTGATTCTCTATGGTCTCAAATATCGATGGACTTTATCACCGATCTTCCTCCTTCTGCGGGTAATACTGAAATCTGGGTGGTCACGGAGCGCTTTTCTAAAATGGCTCATTTTGTTCCGTTGCCTGGTCTGCCCACGGTGCCACAGCTCGCCACTCTCTCCTTTGAACATAGTCTCGGACCAGGCGGTCCAGTTCGTTTCCAGGTTTTGGCATGCTGTCTGCTCCCGACTCCAGGTGAAGCTGGATTTCTCCTCGGCCTACCATCCTCAGTCCAACGGCCAAGTGGAGAGGATTAACCAGGTCCTTGGCACGTATTTATGCCACTTTGGTTTGGGCCAACAAAACGATTGGGCAAGTTTATTACCGTGGGCGGAGTTTTCGTACAATTCCTTGGACTCTGAGTCGACTGGCTCCTCGCCTTTCTATGTGGTCTATGGGCTACATCCCCACCCACCACACCCCCAGCATAAAACTTACGAGGTGCCAGCGGTGAATTCCCGGGTCCGGGATATTACAGCCATTTGGGAGCAGACCCACCCGTCCCAGCGTGCTGTTGTTAGCATGAAGAACCAGGCAGACAAAAAGAGAAGACTTCCACCGACCTTCATCCCAGGAGACAAAGTGTGGCTGTCTGCAAAGTACATTCGGCTCAAGATTCCCAACTACAAGCTGGGCCCACGCTTCTTGGGTCCATTCGAAGTATTGAAACGGATCAATCCCATGGCCTATAAACTCCGGCTCCCTACTTCTATGCGAATCCCGAATTACTTCCATGTCTCCCTATTGAAACCTGTGGTCCTTAATCGCTTTTCTCGGAAAGTCGCCTCCTCCCCCCTGAAGCGGAGGCCTCCAATGTGTTCACAGTCAAGGAGATTCTGTCCATGAAAACTATCAGAGGGAGATGACATTTTCTGATCAACTGGGAAGGATTCGGGCCGGAGGAGAGATCCTGGGAGCCGGAGGTCAACATCTTGGACCGTGACTTGGTACAAAGATTTCTTCATTCCAGGAAGAGGGGGAGGCTTAAGGGGGGGTACTGTCACGGCTGGTCCCGAGCCCCGCAGATCGGGTTGCGGGCGCAGCCGTGGCTCCCCGGTCTCCCCTGCTTCGGGGACGAGTGGCGCCGCGGTCCGCATGTCGGGCCCCGAGCTCACTCGCTTTCCCGTAAGTACCAACTTACCCGGCCACGCTCCAGTTTCCTCTCACTCCTCGGCTGGCTGCTGCGTGCACTACCGCCCTCTAGGGCACACGAGCGGCAGCTCTCATAAATTTAAAGGGACAGCGCACCGGTAATTGCTGGCCGCTGACCCTATATAACGGTACCGCCCCCCGACTGGTCCGTGCTGGATCTATGTGTGCCCTGTGCCGTAGAGAAAGCGTTTCTAGTGTGTTCCTGACCTATTCGTGTTCCCGACCTCCTGCTAAGTCCTCTGACCACGAACCTCTGCCGCCTGTCCTGACTTTATTGCCCGTCCACGACTACGTTTACGTCTCACGTTTTGGTATCACGCTCGCCCTTGGCAGCCGCTGCAAGCAGGTCATGCCAGTGGAAGCTAGATCCATCCAGCTTTGCGGCGAGCTCTGGTGAAAACCGGGTGCTACTTAGATTCCGCTCCCTGGTGCGGCTTACACTATCGCTTGTGGTGGTCCAAAGGATCCACTACCACCTGCCGTAACAAGGGTGGTGCAGCACTGTGGAGATTCTTAAGGGTGAGAGTGATGAGTTTATGATGCATTCTGTACTGGATGGGCAACCAGTGCAGTAACTGACACAGGGTAGAGGCATCAGTATAGCGGCTGGAAAGAAAGATGAGCCTGGCTGCTGCATTCAGGACAGATTGGAGAGGGGAGAGTTTACAGAGAGGGAGACTAATAAGTAAGGTGTTACAGTAGTCAAGAAGAAAAAGAATAAGAGCAACAATAAGAGTCTGGGTTGTTTTCACAGTGAGAAAAAAGGAAACCCTTTTGGATATGTTCTTGAGGTTCAGGTTTAGTGTAGAACACAGGACAGACCCAAAAGCTGCTTTTCTTTAAATTTCCCTGAAGCTCCACTCAACTGAATCCCGCCCCCCTCCCTGCACCCCAGATATAAACAAAAATTTAACATTTTTTCAGCCCGCACACACAAATCCCTCTTCTCCTTTTAGAAAACAAAAAAATAGAACAACAGATCATAAAAAATTTAAATTAAAAAGTATTTAAAAAAAAATTTGGTTCAATTTAAAAAAAAAACCAAACACTTTAAACTGAAACTCCTGTCCCATACATAGTCCCCTTTAGGGGAAAAACCCCGGGGGAAAATTTTTTGCCCCGCTTTGCTTCCTTGGGAATTCTTAGGGGATGGTTGGGGGTTGGGGTCAGAATTTACCTTTAAAATACAACAACAACTTTTTTGGGTGGCCCAAAAGTCCCCCAACATTGGCTTTTCCAATCAACAAACTTTTTCACGAAGGATGAATTTTTTCCCCTTTTGTATTGCCCTCCAAATCCCCTACACCACCAGTTGTTTTTTTTCTTCAACTTTTAAGGCTCAGGGTCAAAAAAATGGGAGAAAAAGTTTGTTAGGGAAAAATCATTCGAAGGGAAAACCTTATCTCCTTTTTTAACCACAAATTTTGAAAAAGTGGGGGGGCCGATGGGTTTTCCCCAAACTTTTGGCTTGGATCCTTTCCTTTTCCCCATCAATTTCCCGGAATTTTTTTCCCAAAACTGTAGGAGGAAAAAAGCCCCAACATCTTGGGGAAATTTTTTTTCCTGAAATTTTTCGACCCCCAAAAAGCTCAGCAGGAAAACCCCTCCAGTTTTAATTGGGGTTTGGGGGGGGTTTGAAAAAGAAAAAGAAAACTCCATAGGTTTCTTTTTTTTTTCCCTTTTCCCTTTTTTTCTAAATGACAATCCGTAAAACTTTCAACAGGGGTTTGGTTTCTGGGACTTCCCCTTTGCTTGTGGGGCCCGTATGGATTTTTACAAAAGTTTTAATGGCATTAGAATTTTTGAAAAACCTGGGAAATTTCCCGAGAAATGAACTGGGGACCATTTTTTTTTTTCCCCCCCCTCACAATTTTCCTTTTTGGCAAACCCCGAGAAGCAAAAAAAATGCGCTCTAACCCCCCCAATTACGTTTTATTTAAGTTTGCTTGTTTAGGGAAAAAAAAAACCTCCCTTTCCCCTTGAATAAAGTCCCCAAAACTAAGAATTTGGTTTTCCCGATGGGATGTCCCCACAGATCAATAGCCAGATGTTCCCATGGGCCCTTAGGAGAACAGTAAGTTTTACTGGTTTTTGGGTTTAAGGTTTTCTTTCCCCCAGTTACAGGGTCGACCGAAGAAACCATAATTTTCCCATCCTTGTCGATTCCCCGGCCCCCAAAATTTACTCGCGAAATTTGGGTTTTTTGGTTTTTTCAAAAAACTTTGGGGCCCCATGAAACTAAGCCAAAGTTTGCGTTTCCCTAATTCTTTAGGCCTCACAATTCATTTCCCCCCCCAAAAACTAATTGTCCAGCAATACTCAATTTATGGGTTGAGTCTGTGAAAATCCCCGTGTGGGTATCCGTTTTTGACCATGTTGGGTAGCAAAATGCCCTTTTTTAGGGGTTTCCATGTAATGTAAATTTTCCCATTTTGCATCGTGGCCGCGGGAGTGGGGTTTTTCCCAACCCCCAAGGGCAAACCCAGGTTTTCATATTAATTTTTTAAAATGTTTTTTTTTTTTTTGCAGAACCATACCCTTTTTATTTGGTTTTAAATTTTGGTTTTAATCTAAATGGGGGGGAAAGGGGGCCCCCATTTTGGTTTTTTGGACTTAAAGCCCACTTTCACAAAGGGTCATAAAAGTGCAGCTTTCAGGGTTTTGGTTTTTTTTTTTTTTTTTTTTCTCCCCTGGATAAAAGGGGGTCGGTTTGACCCCGTGAGAGGCCTGGGTTTGGCTTTTAAATTTAAGGGAAAGATAGCATAGGGCTGCCCGACCTGAGGTCACCTTGAAAATCGTGGCAGCTTAAGCATTTTTTTATTTAAAAAAAATTGAACCCCAGAATCTTTAAAAGTTTTTTCAATTGGGAAGATAGCAATAAACAAACTTTTTCCCTTTCTCCTGCTGATTTCCTTTCCAAAATGTTTTAATTTTTTGGGGCCCAAATGATTACAATTGTTCCATCTCCCCCTGGTGTCAATGCTTGGGGGAAAGGCTTTCGCAACAACAAAACGTAAAGTACTTTTTATTCTAAGTTTTGACATGGGGCTGAAGACTGGGACAATCTGGAAAGTGGGATCTGCTTCATTAAATAGGGCCCAGGGCCTTTTTGCACTTTAAAACGGTTTTGGCAACAGTCGAAAACCCATCTCTCAATTTTTGGCTGATGGTTTTGATGGAGGAGAAAAAAATCACCTCCAGTGGCTTTTGATCTTTCCAATTTTAAAATCAAGGGCCATAAGAAAGGTTTGAAACCCTTTTACATCCCCAACCCCAAAAGAAAGCCCCTTTTCCCACTGAAATCCCTCTTCCACAAACATAAGGGATCTGCTTTCATACTGAATAGGGCTGTAGGGGCGCCTGTGCGTGCCTTTTTAAATAAGATGGCACCCCAGTTTCCCACAGTGCTGGATTGACAAAAAATTTGAGTTTGGCAGTAGGAATTTAAAAATAAATCAAAACCCTAAGAAAT
>JAODAL010015229.1:0-84639 GCA_025379985.1 Phyllomedusa bahiana
TTTTGGGTTTGGGTGGTGGAAGGGGGGATGAGGGACATTGGCGAAAGGACCCCGCATTTGGACAACCGGGAGGAGAAAGCGGCGTCCCTGTCCAAGTTTTTGGGTGTGCCTGGCATGAAGCACATTCACCCATGGCCTTAAAGGACAATACTGGCCCTGCCCGTAGTTACAGCTCCAGACGTCGGCCTGCCGTGCCCCTTTGGGAACAAACCGATAAGCTCAAGACGGGCCCACCTTCTGTTCTACATATTTATGAAGTGCTGGTACTGCCTTTTTGGAAAATAAATTAGGCTTGAACTCCCACTCGGCTCGGCAAAGCCATTAGTTCTCTGAACGTGCAGAGCCCCACCATTTGAAGGGAGGGACTGCAGTACAACATTTGGGACAGGACTGTCAGCTTTACCTTAGGATGGTTGACGCATACTGTTGCTCTTTGCAATCCTCGTGAACGACTGCTGGCCCAAAGAGTAGCGGGGAGCATAGCATCTGGACCGGGAGATGATGGCAAAGAGAAACAGCTCCCTTCTGCAGAGGTGGTGGAGCCTTGACTGGCTGCAATGCATGCGTCACGGGCACTGCTGCTACTCCGGGGCGGCAGGAGGGACCACCACATCTGAGCCACGTTTCCCCCAGGCCACCGATGGTGAGCTGCATGTGTTGACGCAGGGCCGTGGTGCCAACGTTAGCTCCCTGGCCACGCTTCATTTTCTGCCCACAGTTTTCACATATACCCATATCCGGCTCCTCCGGTGTCTGAGCAAAGAACTACCACACCGCCGAGTAGCTGATTTTACCGCCAACGCTCCGCACTGAGTGACTACTACCCACCCTGCCTCGCTGGGGCCCCTGTGCCGCTACTTCTTGCCCCGCGAAGGGGGTTTTCTACCCCGTGGCCCTTGCTTCCCGACCTCACACTGCTGCTACCCTCTGACTCACGGCCACACAACCCACTTGCTGGCTGCGCCGCTCCCTGACGCGCAAGCTGACCCCTCTTCCCCTTTACATGATGAACCCCTTTGCTTCACCCGGCTCCCAAGTGCGGTTGGCTACATCATCTCATTTGTGTTTCATCATCACTGCTGTCCTCACCCCCGGTCTTGGTATGCAGAGGCTAAACCCCTCACAACATGACCTCCCATGCCACTCTCCAAAATCTATACTTTTGCCGCCTACTGCAAGAAGCCGGGGATATTGGCCCATTTCTTCGCTGCCAATAGCTGTGACTGCCCTCCTCAAATTGTTCATCCTCGTATATAGTGGCGCTGAGCCCAGACCACAAAGTAGATCTCTGGCTGAGGAACCGGGTGGGACAAAGGCGGTTTTAGGACAGGTAGGGCGCTGACCCGCTCCGGGGCCCTGCCAACTAAGGGTTGTGTCGACATTCCCACCAACTCTTGGCTGGGTTGTCAGATTCCCTCTGGGAGGAAGTGGATGACCTAGTCAACCCAATCAAAAACCTTGGGTTGCGAACAACACACGGCCCCTAGATGACACCAGTGGCCCCAGGACGGGCACCCCCTTGCTGTGCTGCGAAACCCGGGCCTGCTCCAGAATGTTTGTGCCACTGCCACTCGCAGGGGAAGAGCCCGCCACCTCTCTGTCCCGACAAACGTTTGTTCTAAAAAAGTACAGAAACTGTTTGATGAAGATATCTGTATATGATAAATACACACCCTGTATTTGACCCAAAAATTAACCCCCAGAAACCCAGTAAGCTTGGGAAAAGCCTTGGATATAAATTGTGCTCCACAAAGGGCCCCGGGAAAAAATTTTACCTTTTTATGTGCCTTTTAAAAAAACACTGTGTAATTTTTACAAAATATAGAACAAAAAAAGGCAAAATTTAAAACCCTTCGGTTTTGAATTATGCTACAGGAAAATTTTTGCTTCTTTGGGGGGAAAAAAAAGAACGTTTCTTTTTTTTTCCACAACAGCAGAACAACGTTTTAATTTAAACCCCATGGATGAAAATTTTGCGCAAAAGAAATATGCTGCCAACAATTCCCAAAGTTTTTGTACCGTGTTAAAAAGGGTTTGGTTTTAAATTTTGGGGGAACAGAACAACAGAAAAATTTTTAATTAACCTTTTTTTTAAGTATTTTGCTCCCGGCCAAAATCCCCCTTTTTTTGGGCAGTGAAAAAGAGCTTTTCTTTTAGTGCCACAACGCAGAACAACGAAAAATTTTAACCCCTGGGGAAAATTTTGCGCAAAAAACATGAGAAAACCAAAAAAAAATTAAGGGGTTTATTTGGTTTGGGGAAAAAAAAACGCTGTTTCTTTAAATGAAACAACAGGAACAGGCTTAGAAAACCCTTTGGGGATTTTAAAAGGGTGCTTTTGGGGCAGAAAAGCATTAAAATGTATATGCAGCTGCTTTGGGTTTGCACACGGATTTCCATTTCCCCAAATTTACCCCACAAAACCCAAATTTAGAACGTTAAAAAGAAGCACCCCTCTGGGGAAAAACTGGGGAACACCCCCCCCAAAAAACCCGCTGTAAAAAATGAGTTTTTTAAGTATCACTCCCCATAAGCAGCCGGGCCAGCACCTTCCCAACTCTTTAAACAGTGAGAGGGGGTAGAGCTCCCAGCGTCCGTCCCCGGACTTTTATTGGCTTCATCTCTGCACATGTCATGGGGTTATGCCTTTCTTTATTTCCCAGAGTTCTTTGCCCCTTTTAATGCCATGTCTCCAGCCTTTTTTATCAATCAAAACACGTTTTCGCTCCCCCCGGCGAATAACCCAAACTTCGACTTCGTTCAGAACCAAAAATTTTTTCCCCCCCTAAAATTTCTAAACGAAGCCCATTTTTTGGGTTTAGAATCAATTCCCCCATCCTATTTATAAATAACTTCAAAGGCTTTCTTCTGGGGAACCCCAAAAGCATATTTTTAGATCATCCATTTTTGCCCTTGTTTGATTTTGCTTGTGGCTTGCTTGGGCAAGCAGCTTGCAACACTTGCATCTCTGGTCTCTTCAAACTCTCCACTATTCTTTTGTTTTCTTTCACAGCATCCGTCCACGCCACCTTCCCAAATTTCTCCCGGGCAACATCTCAATGTTTCAAACCCATTTTCTCCCACTGGGGTAGTGGTGGCACCTCAGAATGTTCTCAGATGGCGGTAGGCTCCTTCAGGCTGAATCTTTGCAAATTGGCTTATTAACCTTTTCCCAGGGTTTCAAAAATCATATCAACAGAAACAAAATTTCCAGGGGGGAAAGGGTTTGGAAAACATAAATTTGGGGCCTTTCCCCCGGTTGCGAGTTTTGCCTCCTGTTTTGCAAAATCTCTGCTACAGGCCAGGTGATTTCCTTCCATTGTCGGCCATGTTTTTTTATGGCACCCCTTTTACAATGGAAATTTTTCCCCCATTCCCCCTTTTTCCCTCTGATGCAATCTAACGGGTGCCTCCACTGAAAACGCCCCTTTGTAAAAAACCCTCCTTAAGCGGGGTTTTTGTCACTCCACCCCCACTGTGAAAACAGTGCCTCCACCCAAATCTTTTTAACTCTCCAGGTATGCAGGAGTGGGGGTTCTTCTTCTGCCAAGGGTTGACTCAGGAAACCCCTGTCAGTGCACACTCCCAGAGTTGGGGATAAAACAATTGGTAGATTTATGTCCCAAAGGGTTTAAAAAAAGAGGCTATGGGGTTTTTAGAAATTTCAAACATGTAAATAAAAGTAACAAAAAAAATAACATAACAAAAAAAAACCCAATTTTCAAAATTTTCCCCCCAAACCCAGTGGTAAGTTTTCAGAACCGTCTCTCTTTTAAAACTGGGATCACACCCTTACCGTACTTGGGCACATTTGGGGGACATTCCCGAAATTTTAAAGTGTGAATGGCAAATTTTTATACACAAATAAAAAGGGATAGAAAAGCACCTGGGTTTATGAACCCCCCCTTATTTGGGGCCCAAGAAAGACATTTTTTTGGCTCAGTTAAACCACTTTGAAAGTGGTTTACCCTGTTCCCCCCAGTAATTCGCCTAGAAAAGGGCCCTAGCGGGAAACTGTAAAATTTTATAGCTTTTTAGTTTCCCCCCCCGCCTCCCACACACCCCCTGGGAAAACAGGAAAATTACAAAGCGCCGCTGGTACCAAAGGTTTAAACGCCTTTGGGGTGGCTTCGGGGAAATTTTAAAAAATTACCCCCTGGACTTCGCCTTAAATCTGGGGCAAACCCTTTCAAAAACCTTTGCCCATATTCTGTTTAGCTAAAAACCCCTTTCCCCAAATAACCAAAGTTTTGAGTGCAATCAAAAAAGGCCACTGTAATTCCCCCAGTTAAACCGTTTTGGGGGTCAGTTTTTTTTTTTTTTTTTTTTTTTTTTTTTTTTTTGCCCTGGTTGTTGGAAACTCTTCCCCTTTAAAAGTCGGTGGGACTTTAGTTTTCAAAAGAGCCCAAAAAAATTTTGAACGTCCACACTATAACTGTAAATTACTGAAAAACAAAGTCCTTCCGGGACTACTCATTCTCCTGGTGGAAAAACTGGGGTTCCCTTTTCAACAGGCCCGGGCTCCAGCCCAGCCTCTCCCTCTTTGGGTAAAAATTTGGGGAAATCAGTCTCTCTCTTTTCTGAGCCCCCTCTTTACTCCCATGCTTTCCCTTTTTCTTCCCACCCCCCCTCCTCCCCCTCCCCGCCCCTTCCTGTGATGTCAAACCAAAACCAGGGCTGCCCGGGTAGTTAAAAAAACCAAAACTCATCTCTTTTGGGGGGGAAGGGGTTAATTCCTACTTTTTATAGCAACCATTTTATGCCAAAGGTTTTCCCTTGGGGGGGGGCAAATAGTTTTGGGGTATAGTCTTTACTTTTCGTACCTTAAACCTTACATATTTAAAAAAAAAATCAATGAAGTTGTAATTCCTCTTTAAAATAGAGGCTGGCTCTTCCTGTTAGGATCCAATCAAATTCTGCATATTAAAACAAAAGTTTCACTTTTGGAGCAAAAGTGTTAAATTTATAAATAAATTTAAAAAACATTCATTTAAATTTTTTTATTCCTTTTTTATTAAAAAACAATTTTAAATTTCCCCGAAACATTTAAGAGTATAACCCTGCAGTGATTTAAAATTATTTAGAGGAAAAAACATCTTTAATATGATGGGCCCTATAAGGGATAATATGAAGCAATCTAAAGGTCCTAAGTTTATTTCTATAAGTGAGAAAATGTTTAAAAAGGTTTTAAAATACAGAAAAAAATAAAAAAATAATAGTTCAAAACACCCCTTTGTCATTTTACACATATTTAGCAAAATTTTTATTTGTTAAAGTCCGGGCTATTAAAATCTAACATCACTTACCCCCAAACACGTAACACCATAGAAGAAAGACAGTAATTGGTTTTTTTTGGGGAGGTCATTTCAGATCAGTAAAAATTGAAATTGAAATTGAAATAATATACTCCGAAATGGTACCAATAAAATCTACCCTTTAGTCTGCAAAAAAGAAGTTTTCTCAAAAAAGCTCTCAAAAATGTCTTGCATACATTTTTTTCCATGGTACCATTACAAAAAATTTCATCTTGACTTGCAAAAAACAAGCCTTTATATGACTATGCAGACAGAAAAAAAAAAAAAAAGTTAGGGCTCTTGAAAGGCAAGTAGGAAGAATAATTTAAAAAAAAGGCTGCAGCGGGTGAATATTTCAAATGTCATAGAGAAGCAGATGCAGAATTTGAATTGGAGCTTAAAAGCTTTAAAGAGGCCATAAGGGATCCCAGGACCAGGATAGAAAGTCAGTGAAAGACAGACAGTGAGTCCTAACGCTAGGCCCCAAAAACTGACCCTGCCTATGTGCCGGCCCGGTGAAGACGAGCTCGGTGACAACTGGTCCATGTTCCTTCGTTTCACTAGGCAAGTCAACTACAGAACAAGACAAACACAAAGGAATAGTCAGGGAAATACAGGTCAAACCGGAGGTAGCAAAGGTGGTACAAAAACGGCAGGCAAAAATGGAGGTAAAGAAAACAGGCAAAGAGATTAAAAATCCTAGTAATGTAATCCGATAAGAAATGTCAGTTCATGCTACAAGAGACGTGATTGGACCGGCCCTACTACATCCAGACCATAAGAACAGGAGGGAAGGGAGATGAGTGGCTAAGGCAACTGTCTATCACCACTCAGTCTAAACTATCTGCAGCCCAGCACTAGGACTAGCAGAAGTAACCAGACAGGTGTGGTGGAGAACCTGTCAATCACCTTACAGCAGGTACTGGAATCACACAGAGTTTAGACTAGTACAAAAAAAACATACAATTCAGGCACATAATCCTGGCCAAAAGACCAGTCTCTGCTGTAATTTACCAGCAGAGGACCTTGCTGAGGCCTGAACAGGCAAGTCATTACAAAGGTATTCTCATTTCATTGGTTAGCTTTAAACATGTAGGCAAGGGTAAATAAAGAATGTTACCAAATACATTGCTGTTCTGATTTTGCTTATATTCAGAGCTAAGAACAGATCTTATCTACTGTTTTTGCACACAAGCTTAAAACAGTAGTTACCAACCACTCTCTCCTTTTACAGGCTGAAGCAGTGATTGGGATGGTGACATTTCCCCCTGTTGTGTTTGTTATCTTGAAAGACCAGATCATGTTTACATTAGTTGCTGACAAGCTTAACCTTTTAGAGCTTTGTAGCCTTGTGCACTACCAATTAAAAACCTCCTGCAGTCATGTCACTTTGGCTCAGCTAGGAACAGCAGAGCTGATATGCCAATCACTGCTATAGCGCCACCCACAGCCTAATCAGGAAGAGTCTAAAACTGCCTGTGGTTCTGTAAAAGAGAATGGTGAGACGACCCCCCTTAAATTACACATTTGAATGGATTTAGAGTTACACCATGTGCAGAAGTTCATTTTCTGTGAGGTTTTAAACTGACACTGTCAAAAATGATAAGATAGAATAAAAGAAAATATAACCATTAATGCAAAAATAAATACATGTAGCTGTCATTTCAACCCTCAATTTAAGTGGTGATAGGAAACTGTGTAATTTGGCTTGTTACAATTTATTACTCTTTCTCCACTTACTACACTCCGCCATTTCTGCCCTGACCACCCACTCTCATTTCACTGTTAAATCCACCTTCGAGTGCAAGTAATGAAGACAAAGCAGTTTACAGCTTCTGCCTGTAGAAGTCTATGGAGAGGGGGGAACGAGTAGAGCACAGCTGCAGAAAGGGACGAAGGCATTAGAACATAGAGACCATGCTGTTGCTTCTAAGAAGTGTTCTGTCTCACCACAGTGCTGGAGTCAAAGCAACTATGCTCATTAGTGTTTTATAATGGCCCACCCGCCACTGCTTCTCTGTGTCTAAGGAAGATATAGAGGAGCAGAATCCCTTTTTTCCCTATGTACGAGTGTCAACATATCATCTAGTTTCCATTTACTTTGAAGTTTTGTGAAAACTGGAAATTCATGTCTAAGCCTGCAGAAAAGCCATACTACTAAAAAAAATGCAGGTTCAAATAATAGAAGGTCTAGAAACACTGCAAATCCTTATGTACATGACAGCTTATTCTGAAAAGTCAAATGAAATTACTCTTTAAAGTCAAGAACCACAACAAGTACTAACTCAAAGTGTAATTAGTTACTCATTATGCAAATATTATCTTTACACTCCATTTTTCCTTTTAAATTGTGATAAACAACAATTAGTCAATTAAACACATAATTTAGCATCCAATTAATGTGATTTCCTGCTGGATTTATTTCCCTCAAGAAGCTGCAGGATGGTGAGCACCTATAATCAGTTTATTCCGAAGACAGTTTTAGAAATAGCTCTCAAATTAATAAATTCCTAGCATAAACAAATGAATTCATGAGTCATATGTTACAATGTGATAATGTAACTGTGTGAAGATAGAAACATGTAAATAAAGTTCTTATTAATAAGATGCTACATTTAGAGGTAGTGGACATATTTGACCAAAGGTGGTGTACCGTTCAGCGTAATCTCTACAGTTGTATATTATCCCTCTTAAAGGCTTTAGGATTTTAGTTTCACCTGGAATTGAAATAGAGAAAGAAAAGCTACAAATCCGACTCTACTGTCAAGTTCATCTTTTTATTAATCCCCTCATAACTAGTGTTGAGCGATTATTATCGACAAAGTTGAAATCGGCACAGTTTTTATGGTGATCGGATTTTTTAGATCATGCGATAATTTAGGTTAAAATCTGTGCATCATCTATTAAGATCGCGCCCTTTTCGGCGCTTCCTGTAATTTTGGCGGCCAGCAAATCAGATTACAGAATAGAGCAGGGTGAGATGTGTGTGCGACGTCATGACTGGGATGTGTATGGTTGCGATTGGCTGGAAAAATCACATGACCTCGTTTTACATAGAACAGCGTTTCCTGTTCAGCCTCAGTGTCTCTCAGCGTCTCAGAGCAGAAGGAAGTGCGCTCTGCTTGTGTCCAAACAGCTCAGCGAAATTATTATATTTCTTCACAGAGAAACCTCTACTATTAGCTGTTGATCCTTACAATTAGTTAGATTAGAGATTGGAAGATTTTAAATAGTTAGGTAGAGAATTTTAAAGGACCATCTACCGCTGTAAAGTCAAGGGGGGGAGCGGAGGGGGGGGCCCCCGCGGGTGAACACAGACAAGCTCTATAAAGAATACTGGATAAAGTTCACCAAGACTTAGTGTAGACATTGCAATAGTTTTATTATTAACAGTTTTCTATTGAAATATTTCCTTGATATTGGGCAGCGTGAACTTATAGGATACACATCTTTTCTAGTAACTGCAGGTCTCTTTGTTAGGTGCAAAAACTCCACTTTTATTATCAGTATACATTTCAGATAGGGGTTCATTTTCAATTTTGCCCATTCCACCTTTGTTGATATATCCACCTTGTACTTAAATTAGAATCCAGCAAGTCAGCACAGGATGATAGGTGCCAAAAATACCTTGTAATTAGAGATGGGCGAATTTCTCAAAAAATTCGATTCGGTCACTTCGCCGAATTTTCCGACAAAAATAAATTCGGTCCGAATTACTTCGGCACGAATCGTGTTAAAAAAATATTTCCGGCTGCACGGCTGCAGGGTGCTGTAAAAACTTTGCCCCCATGCTTAAATAGCAGAGAGAGCTTGGTTTGGTCTTCATCAAGTTGTGTTTTGTATGACAGCACATGACTGCCGCCGCTTTAGAATCGCTTCCTAAAAAAATTCCCGGGGCATTAGAGGGCAAAACGACCAAAAAACTAAAGCGGAAAGTAGCCTGTTTAAAGTCTGCCCGAAAGTGGAAAAAAAAAAAGCTGGGCTCAGGTGGCAACATTATGAGGGGAGTGGGAGGTGCGGCGACACCCACGCAGATGAGGTAGGCATGGCACAATGACTTCTGGAGGTGGAAAAACATGAGGAAGCCACAGAGGGGCCAATCTGAGAGGGAGGTCCGGCGGCGAGTAGGGGTCAGGCAGGGGGCACAATGACATTCTGGGGGGGCAAAACAGTATTGGGCCCACAGAGTGGCACAATGTACACTGGGAGGCCCGACAGCAGCAGCATGAGATCAGGCAGGGGGCACAATGTTCTGGGGGCGGAAAAACAGTATTGGGCCAAGAGGGGCCAATAACGTGTGTGTGGAGGTAGGGCGGCAGCAGTAGAGATAGACAGTGGCACAATGACTTTCTGGGGGGCGGCAAAACGTATTAGGCCACGAGGGCACAATAAACGTGTGGAGGTCAAACCACCCGATGAATCGGGCAGTGGACAATGACTTCGGAGGTGGAAATAAAAGGGGAAGCCAAGAAGGGCAAAATGACTGAGAGGGGGGGGTCACGACAGAGCGCAGAGGTCAGGCAGTGGCACAATGACACAGTGGGGGGGGGCATGGCAGGAGTCACAGCAGCAGATGAGGTCAGAGAGTGGCACAATGCATTCTGGAGGTGGCAAAACAGGGGGAAGCCACAGAGTGCACAATGACTGAGAGCGGGGGGTTTCATGGCTAGAGCAGCATGAGGTCAGGCAGTTGGCACAATGACGGGGTTGGGGGGACTGGAGCACCCACGCCGCATGAGGTTCAACAGTGGCACAATGACACTGTGGATGTACGGCAACAGCAACAGCGCGCGTGGGTCATAAGTGGCAAAATGACAGAGTGTGGGGGGGGTGGCATTACCGCCCTGGTAAAGTGGTGGTGGGGCAGGGGGGAGAAATGGCAGCAATGTGGGGGCATCAGGCGAGTGGTGGCATCAAAAAAAGTGGCTGGGCAGTATTTTTTGAATCCAGATGCGCCTAAGGCATTGGTGTGGAAATCTCCCGCCCACGCCTGTTCATTTGGGAAAAAGGTCTTTTTCGTTCCCATTTCCCATGGAAAAGTGGGTTTCCTTGGGGTAACGATGGCCCCCCCCCAAAGGGAACACCCATTGATGCCACCTACGGGGCCGGGAGGGGAAGTTTCCCCCTGCAAACTCAGCAAGTTGGGGCCCACAATCCAGTTTGGGCTGCCCAGTAGTCCACGGTCTTTTAACTGAGGTGGGAAAAAGTGCTGTCCAAGTAGCCCAACCTGTTGGTTCAGGGGACTGTCCCGGTCCTGTGCTTTGCTGCTGCTGGCGATGCCTCCCACAGGCGGGTGAAGGAAAAACTGCTCTCAGTGACTCCAGCCTTAGGTTTCTATGGAGTGGTACTGCTCCTACCCCCCCCCTTCCCCGCAGCCGCGGCAGTAGTACTGAGCGTTGAGGAACCCCCCGGGAGACCTGTCAGAGGGGGACGTTGCCGAATAGGCCGGCCAACTATTTCGGGGGATTTCCCCATAGATTTTTGGGTTTGTCTCCCTCTCTAGCTGGGAAAAAGGCTCCCATTTTGGACCGGTAGCGAGGGTCCAAAATGGGTGGAGAGCCAGAAGTCATCCCTCTGCCGGATGCTGACTATTCGGCTGTCACTAGCCAGGCAAATAAGCATGCTGCGGGCCATCTGCACAAGTGACTCCGAGGGGCTCCCTGCCTCCATTTCCACTGTATACTGCCACGTGCTTGGGGGTCATCTGCCTCGTCTTCCTACCTCCATCCACCTCCTCCAGCTGCTCCTGCTCCTCCTCTCTTGTCACCTGGGTAGAAAATCCACTCATTTCACCAGAGGAATGCTTCTGCTCCAATGTCCTCCTCCTCCTCCCCCATATTCAGTCCCCACCGGACTCATGTGTCCACGAGATGTAGTCGCCACGACTCCAGACCCCTGCCCAGACAGATTATTCAGCATCTGATCCAGGACATGAAGCAGTGGAATGAGGTTATTCATCCCGTAGTCCTGGCGACTGACAAATAACGTCGCCCCCTCGAATGGCCTCAACAAACGGCAGGTGTCACGCATGAGCTGCCACTGGCTGACATCAAAGTTACACGGGGAGTACTTCTGTCTGCCTGGATCATCAAAAAATCGAAAATGGCCTTTCTCAGTACATACAGTCCGTCCAACATGTGCAGGGTAGAATTCCAGCGGGTGGAAACATTGTATATCAGAGTGTGTTGGGGGAGGCCGCTGCAACTCGAGGAGGGTGTTCCTGGCTTTGTACGAATGGATAAAGTGCATGCACAGTTTCCTGGCCATTTTCAGATGTTCTGAAGATCGGGGGTAGACGTCAGGAACCTTTGTACAAGCAGATTGAACACGTGCGCCAGGCAGGGCGCATGGACCATCCCTCCTCGGTGCAGCGCGGACACCATGTTTCTCCCATTGTCCATCACCATGGTTCCTATTTGCAGTTGGCGCGGAGAAAGCCACACAGCGATTTCTTGCTGCATGACGCGGAGCAAGTTCCTCCCCTCGTGTGACTAGTTTCGCCGAGGCAAGCCAGGTTGTAGAATTGCGTGACACCGCTGGGCTACACACCATGTGGTATGATGGAGCAGTACTTGTGGGGCTGAGATGGTGGTGATGGTGGAAGGAGGAGGATGGCGGACATTGCGCAGGTGCACGCAGATCTTGGGACAAGTGGAGGAGAAAGCGGCCGTCTCCTGTCCAAGTGTTGGTGTGCCTGGGCAGGGAAGCACATTCACCGAGGTTGGGCCGTAAAGAAGGGACATGTACTGGCCCTCCTGACCGTAGTTACAGCTCCAGACGGTCCGCGCTGGCCGATGCACCGTGGAACAAACCGATAAGCTCAAGGACTGATCCCACCTTCTGTTCTACATATTTATGAAAGTGATGGTTACTGGCCTTTTTGGAAAAGAAAATTACGGCTTGGAATCTCCATCTCGGGCTCGGGACAAGCCATTAGTTCTTGAATGTGCTGAGTTCCACAATTGGAAAGGGAGGGACTGCAATACCAAACAACTTGGACAGGGAGCACGGTCGCTCTGCTGCACCTTAGGATGGGTTGGACGGCATATGTTGTCTCTTTGCATCGCCTCGTGATACGACTGCTGGAGACATGAGTAGCGAGAGCAGGAGCATCTGGACGGCAGATGATGTCAAAGAGAAACAGCTCCTTCTTCTAGGTGGTGGAGGCCTCTGACTGGCTGCACTGGCATGCGAGCCACTGGGCGTGTGCTGTCTGTGCTGCGGCGGCAGGATGACCACCACATCTGAGCCCAAGTTTCTTCCAAGGCCACCGGATGGTGAGCTGCATGGTGATGTGTTGACGCAGGGCCGTTGGTTCTGCCAACGTTAGCTCCCTGGCCACGCTTCACTTTCTGCTTACAGATTCTACATATACCCATATTCGGCTCTACGGTGTCTTAGCAAGAATGCACACCTCCGAGTATCGGATTCCTTACCGCCCAACGCTCCGCACTGAGTGACTACTGCGTCGCTGCCTCGCTGAGCCTGTACCGCTACTTTCTTGGACCTGCGAAGCGGATTTTTTACCCAGTGGCCGCTTGGCTACCGACTCACACTGCTGCTATCCTGCTGACTCACGGCCACCACGGACCACTTGCTGTCCTGCGGCTGCTGCCCTGACGCGCAAGCTGAACGCCCTCTTCCCTGACGATGATGAGCCTTGCCTCTCCCGGGCTCCCTATGTTGCGGTGGCTACATCATCATCTATTTGTGTTTCATCGTCACTGCTGTCCTCATCATCGGTCTTAGGTATGCCAAGGCTGACCTCTCACACATGACCTCCCATGCCACTCTCCCAATTCTTATACTTTTTCCGCCTACTGCTAGAAGCAGGGGATATTGGCCCCATTTCTTCGCTGCCAAGTAGTGCTGACCTGCCCTCATCAAATTGTTACATCCTCGCTATATAGTGGCGTGAGCCCCAGACCACATTAGTTAGATCTCTGGCTGAGGGGAAAAACTGGATGGGGACAGAGGCGGGCTGAGGAAGGTGAGGGGCCGCTGACCCGCTCCCGGGCCATGCCAACTAGGGTTGGTGTCTGAGGTTCCCACCGACTCTTGGCTCGGGTTGTCAGATGTCATCCTGGGGAGGAAAGAGGATGACCTAGTCAACCAATCAAGAACCCTTGGGTTGCTGGAACAACACACGGCCGCTAGATGACAGCGGCAGTTGTGGCTCACGAGTGACGCTTCTGCGACGTCCCCTTGCTGTGCTGCGTCCCTGGGCCTGTTCCAGGAATGTTGTGCCACTGCCACTCGCAGGTGCAGAGCTGCCACCTCTCTGTCTGACATACTGTTTGTTCTAAAATTGTACAGTACACTGTTGATGATGATATCTGTATATGATAAATATACACCCTGTTTTTGACTCCAAATGAACCAGTAACAAGCTTGGGGTACCCTTGGAATATAATTGCGCTCCCACAAATGGACAGTGTAAATTTTACTTGTATGTGCCGTACCTTAAAAACACTGTGTGTTTTACTAATGTAAAAGCACAAACAGTTATATTAACCTTCGGACATGAATTGAGGCTACAGGAAAAAAATGTATATAATTTTGGGTTGAAAAAGAGGTTTATTTTGTCAGCCTCACCAGCAAAAACAACGCTTAATTAACCCCTGGATGTTAAATTGCGCCAAAGATTGAGCCGCTACACAAATAGTGCTTTGTAGCGTGTTACAATTGCGTGTTTTCTACTCCACACAACAAGAGATTACAGTTTTGTTAATTAACCTTTGCTTGTGATTTAGGCTACAGGAAATTTAGTTATTTCGGCGATGAAAAAGACGGTTTCTTGGGGTCAGCACACCAGCAAAACAACGCTTAATTATCCCTGGATGTAAATTGACGCATTGAATTGATGCAGCAAAAAATTGGAAGTGGTATTTGTATTGTAAAAAACGATGTTTCTTTAAAATGAATTACAACAGGAACTGCTTTAGATCCCACTGGATATTGAATGTTATATGTCAGAGCTGCAGTGGACGCCACATGGGATTTTCAGATCCAATACCCAAAAAACATCAGAAATTTGAACATCAAGTGAACAGTCTCTGAGCAAGCTGAGGACACCCCCCAAAAAATCGCGATTATAAAAATCAATTCTTCAGATAAAAGAGCTATCACGAAGCACGGTTAGCACTACCTGGATGTGCACAGTGAGAGGAGTATGAAGCTCCCGGCGTCGCGCCCGGACTTATATAGTGCGGGACGTAAGATCCTGCCGGTCTATGATTTGGCTTCTTCTCCTGCACAATGTCATGCAGGCTATGCCCTTCTTCCTCCCAGAGTGCTTTGCCCCCATGTAGCGATGTGCTCGCAGCATTTTATCAATCAAAAGCAATTCGTTCACCCCGATAGTTACCCAAAGTTTGACTTTCGTTCCGAACGATGTTTTCCTGAAATTCTAAAAGAATTCACTCGTTAGAATCAATTCGTACATCTCTATGTCTATCACATGATGGTGTTTATATAGTGACTATATCTGGGCATGTGGACCCTTTTTGTGTGTTTACAGCAGGGCTGGGGAGCCCAAAACGCCCCCCAAAAAGGGCCCGACCCAGAATCATTAAAAAATTTGACTGACTCTAAAAATATGAAATTTATTTTTTGTCCATTTAAGTTATCCCGTTCCAAAAAAAAGGGGAATTTGGGTCTTGTCATTTTAAACGGTTTCCCATATCTTCAGCCCATCAGTTGAGGATTTAAATTTTTGTAAAAATTATCTGGAAACAGGGGAGCATGAAAAAGCGTTGTTGAAAGGGAATAAATTTCCCACCCCCTACAAACAAATTGACCATATTTCCGGAAAAATTTTTTTCTCCTTTTTTTCAAAAATAGAAATTTTAAAAACCGTTTAAATCAAAATTTGACTGTGGCTGAGGAAATTTCCTTTATCCCCCTTACATTGTTAAAAATTTTTGCCCCCGGGTGGGCCGGGGTTTTTTCCCCCCAAAAACCAATTTGGGTGTAAAAGGGCCGTTCTCTAGCCGGGAAATAATGAGAACAATTTGGGGTCATCAATGAAGGAGGAATCGATGAAGGCGATAATATTTCTCAGGACAAATTCCATAGACCCAACATATGTTATTCGGGTTTGTTTTTTTTTAAAAACTTTTTTTTTTTTCCCTCACAAAATTGCCAGGGGGGTTTTTGGGCATATTTTACTTTTTTGAATTTTTTTGTTTTTTCTAAAGTTTTTTCCAATAAATATATTTTACACTGCCAAAGAAAAAATTTAAAAAAGTTTCAAACGGGTAAATTTTCCGGGGGCCCCAAATATTTTGAAACCCACTACAGCTTAATTCAACGCCCAACTCAAAATTTTTTTAAGACAGTCATTTTGGCTACTCATACTAACTTTGACTTGAAAACCTTTTTAAAGCATAAAATTATTTTCCGCAAAATTCTTGTCATGTAACTGCTTTTTTTTAACTTTTTTTGCTTCAAGGGGTTTGGAAAAAATTTTTTTTCTTTTTGTATGCTACAAATTACAACCTTACCCCACATTCTCTAATAGCTCTGGTGTGCGATTCCAACTCAACCTCTTGTATTTGATGTCCAGCCTCATGAAAATGACTCCCGCGGCCCGTTTCCCCCATTTTTTGGTCCTGTCCCCTTTCCTTATGGTGCCCCTTTAAATCAGTATATGTTCGATATAGCAAATTTATGTTCATTTTTTTCATATATCCAAATATTACGGGGTGGTCGGGTCCGACATAAACTTTGCCGCACGGGCATTTCAAATATATAAAACAATTTTTCTTCCCTGAGACATTTTGAAAAATTTTTAAAATATGGATATCATCCCCTTTTTTTTTGGATGCTAAAATCCTATCACCTTTTATGCCCAAAATTTAACAATTTTGGCAGGACAACAAAAAGGTCCCTTTTCCTTGAAAGGGGTTTTTACCTTTTGTGGTTTTTTAAAAAAATCCTGCCCCCCTTGACTAAGGAATCATCAATAATTTCCCTTTTTTTTAAAACAAAATGGGGGACTTTCTTTAAACAAATCCCCAAACTTTGGGTTTCCCCCTGGGAAAGCCCCAAAAGGCCCAAATCGCCTTCTGTATGGTAACTGAATTTTTGGACCCAAGGGAAAAAAAAGAAAAACACAGAGGTGGCGCTCTAGGGTTGAAAGTACTTCTGAAAAAAGGGAAAATTAAAAAACAACAAATAAAAAGGTGCCACCTCGAGCTTTTGTGCGATTTTTAATAGAGGCACAACACCAAACTACATGGGGGGCTCTCTGCGACCTGGGAATAGCGGGGCCGGGCGGGTTCACTCTCTTCCGGAGCCCGAAAGCAGGCACCCGGGAAAACGAACGGGCAAGGTTTGAGGACAAAAATGGGGACCCGGGGGCTCAATTCCAAAGGAAAAAACCCCCAAAAGATTAACGAGGATTTTGGTTTTAAAAAAAAGTTTTTTATTCCATTAAAAATGAAAAGAGAGTTTTTCCCTTTTCCCTTTAGATAAAAAAACATAATTAAAAACCTTTTTTTTCTTAAGAAGCGCCTTAAAGGTGCGAAATTCATTTTTAAAATGGTTTTTTTTTTTTATATGGAAAAAAGGGGAACCCCTCTTTTCATTTTTAATTGGGAAAAAAAAAACCTTTAAATTTAAAACCAAAAACCTCGCAAAACACAGGTTTTTTTTTTTTCCCTTTTGGAATTGAGCGCCGGGTCAATAATTTTTTTTCCTCAACCTTGAATTTTTTCAATAAAAAGAGATTTAAAAGTAAATTGGGGCTTTTTTTGGGCCCCCACAAGATAATTGTAGAGTATTATTTTTGGGACTTTTCAACACTTCATGACCTTAAAATTTAAAAATTGGGTGTCTATCAAACCCTAGCGCAAATTTCTCAAAACCCCAATTTTATCATATGGATCAAATATTCAAATGCCGAAAGAACAATACTTTTTGCTCTTAAAAAAATTTTCCACGAGGAATACTTTAAAAAATCTGAGGGGCATGAAAAAAATCTATGATGCAATAAATTATTGCGATCAATTGGGTTACTGTAAAGGGTAGTGGGGAAAAACTTTTTAAAACCCCTTTCCCCAATTTCAACATCCCCGATAAATTTAATTTCTTGTTGATGTCAAAAAATTGAGAATTTTATGAGAGAATGGGAACAAATTTTAAAAATTTTAAAAAAAAGATCCAACCGGCCCCGGTGCCCCGTCCATAGGACAAACACGTCACGACATAACGCCAAACCAAAAAGTACAAACTAAACAAAATCAGAGACCAAGACATAACTTTCCAAAAGAAAGTCAAAAAAAACATCAGCAAAAAAATGGGGGCTACAGGGGACCCAACGAGGCCCCCTTTAACGCCCAAAATTAAAAAAAAACCCCCCCAAAACGAATTTTTAATTTTAAATTAAAACCCCATCCAGCAAAACTCCCAAAAAACCCAAAGAACCAAATTTGGGAAAAATTTTTGGGGCAACACAAAAGGCTTTCTCAACAGCCTCCCCATCCCCCATATGTTTGGGTTTTCTTTTAAAAAAAACTTTTAAAAGCAAAGGGGACATATTTTAGGGGACTCAAAAAGGGATCTAAGCCTTGGAGTTTTTTAAGGGAAATTTTGTAAATACCCTTAGGGAATTTTTAAATTTCGTTTAAGGGTTTGGTTGAAGATAAAAGGGAAAAATAAAACTCTAAAAATTCAAGCAAAGAATTGGGCCCCCCCCAAAACTATTGGACCCACATGGAGGTGACTCAACAGACTAAGGACCATAGGGACCCGATAAAAAAAGGGAAACCCCGAGGGTTTGATTAAATCAAAAAAATCTCTAATTTTTGAAGGATTTAAAAACCTAATTTTTTAGCCTCAATTTAAATAGAGATTCCAAAGGTTTCCCTTTTCTTCCTGCAAGGAAACTTTTCTAAAACCCCATATCCCCGGGTGTTAAATCAAAAAAAATTTCTGCTTTATTCAAAAAAAATTACCTGTCCATCACTACAGTTTAAACCCCCCCCTTATCTGGGTTTTTTTTTATCAAAGAATCATCTTTCTGAAGATAAAAGTGCCTATCTTTTTTCCCACCAAATTAAATTTGGGAAATAAGATCTACTCTTTTTTCCCCTTTTTTTAGCACTTCATTTTTCCTAAAATTTTTCAAATAAATTTTTAAAGATGAAGAAGAAAAAAATTGGATCAAATTGAAATGGACTTACGGGAAAATTTTTTTGGGAAATTTTTTTTTATAGAAATTCGTTGTACCTTTATCACCAAAAAATGCATCTTTTTTTCTTAAACATTCTAAAAAAATCTGTAAAAAATTTTCCCCCCAAAAACCCAAATGTGCCCCTTTGATGCCTAGGAAAAAAAATTCTGTCCTTTTTTTAAACTTAAGCGGGGTCATGGTTTTAAATTCCCTTTTGGAAAAAAATATTTAAGCCAAATTTTTCAAATCTTCTTGCCCTTTTGGGAAAACTTTTTCGCTGTACTTTGGGATCGTTGCTGAGTTGTTGTGATCCGGAATCCGTGTCGTCTTGTGTATTTCCAGTCCCTAAAAAAGGTTGCATTTTCATGTCCGATTTTTCATTATTAGAACGTAACTGTATGGGTTCTCTATATATCCGTTGATTAGAACTTCCCGATGAATCCTCTGAAGTAGTCTCATTGTGAGATGTTCTTTCATAGCGTCTTGAACGATTAAATCTATTGCGATCTTCTTGCCAAGTATAGACCCGGTTGTTCAAATAATCGCGTGTATCCCGTTCAAACTTATGAAGTTTAAACTGTAACAATTGTAACTTCATATCGTCAACAATATTCCGTACTTCTGTTCGTGTTTGTTCATACACTACGATATCCACCTTATTTTTAAATTCTGTATCATAGGTCTTAATCTCATCATGGATTTTATTAATGGCCATTTGAAGATGTTGAACAGTTAACAACATGAGATCCATGGAATAGCGATTGGATAAAGCATACCATTTATCCCTGTAGCTTTTATCATCTTTCAAAAGAATCGGGTGTAGGTTTGTCCTGAGCCCTCTCGGTGTACGTTGGACTTTAATATATTCTGTTATGGTAGTAGCATGCAATGATAGAGTGGTCTCTCGTTTACACAGGTGTTCAAGGCGTTTCCTATAATCAGTACCCGATTCTCCTTTAGCTTTTTCAGAACAAAACCCAGCTGCCTCAGCATTTTGCAGGATGCTAGCATGGTCAGCTTCAGAGAATGCAAACATATCTGCCTGCTTATCGGTTAATGCCGATATTTCTTCAAACGACATTTTTCAAAACACTTTTTCCAATGTTGCGGTCCAGGAGAAAATTGCAATCAATAAATACGAAAATGGACTTTATTTATCCTTATAGCATAAATCACAGGATAGGACGGCAAAGAGTGTTTTCTCCCTCCACTCTCAGCAAATATACAATAAAGACATAGACGCAGTCCTTTTGGTTACTTCTTATTTAGTATATAACTTTGTTACTTTATATATGCCCCACCATCCGGGCCTTAATGTCACATAGACACGATACAAAAATATAAAGACCTGTGATACATGCAAAAAATTAACGTCTTTAGTCAATAGGCCACAACTCAGAATAAGGAAAAATCCATACTGACAGTTCTCGTAGAGCAGTAGCGCAGCATGTTTGTATAACCCGCTGGAAACACAGTCCTACATCATGGGTGACGTTTCGGAGGACACTTCCTCCTTTCTCAAACCAGCGGCGTAGACATCGTCTCCTCTGAAGGTAAGCGCTGACTTAGACCTATTAGACTTTTATACGTAACCACATAGGTCACATGACATACCATAATTAGTGTAACAAAACATATAAACATTACAACATACATTAAGACAATACAATACAAAGACAAATACAAATGTAACATCCTACAATATCTTAAAGGTATGCTCGTAAATGGAATGATTCATTCACCCCCTTAGGGACCTAAGCTTCCATCTTATGAATCCAAAATGCTTCACGTTGAAGCAGCCGGGTCCCTTTCCTTGAAATGGGTATTACCTGTTGTGGATTTTTAAAAGATCCAATGTCAGACCTGACTAAGGTATCGCCAATAGATTTACCTTTTTTATACACAAACTGGGGACTTTCTTTAAACAAATGCCTAAACATTGGGTCACTCAATAAAATGGGCCAATGGTGCCGAATTGCCTTCTATATGGTAGATGAATGTTGATCATATACAGAGAGAAATGTAAATTAGTCTTTTTGGCCCCTACAAGATGGTTGCAGAGTATTATTACGTGGGACTGTCAACACTTCATGACCTAACTTTAATAATTGCTGCCTATCATAACTTCTAGCTGCAAATTTCTAAACCAACTTCGTCATATGGATCAAATATTCACTGTCCGATGAACAAATACGTCTTGCTCTTAAAAATTGTCCACGAGGAATACCTCGGAACGTCTGAGGTGCATGAAAAGATCTATGATGCAATAAATTATTGTGATCAATTGGCTTACTATAAAATGTAGTGGAAAAGCTTGTAACCTCCTTCTGAATTTCAACATCCAGATATTGAATTACTTGTTGATGTCTATTCATTGAGAATTCTATGAGAGAATGGCAACTATTTAAATATTTCAAAAATAGATCCAACCGTGTCTCGGTGCCTGTCCACAGGACAAAAAACGTCATCGACATAACGCCACCAAATGTACAAATCTGAAGCAAAGTCAGAGTCAAAGACATAACGTTTCTCAAAAGATGTCATATAAACATCCGTAAAACTTGGAGCTACAGGGGACCCCATCGCGGTCCCCTGTATCTGCAAGTAAAAAACTTCCCCAAAGCGAAAAAAAATTTGAGTGAGAACCACATCCAGCAAATGCATCAAAAACTCAATGAACTAATTGGAAAGTTTAGGGTCATCACACAAGGCTTGTCTAACAGCCTCACATCCCTCCATATGTGGTATACTGGTAAAAAGACTTTTAATGTCTAAGGTACATATTCAGGTGACTCTAGAAGCATCTAAGCCTTGGAGTTTTTTAAGGAATTGTGTAGTATCCCTTAGGCTATTATTATTGCGTTTAAGGGTAGGTTGAAGATATGAATCAATATAAGCTGCTAAAGGTTCAAGCAAAGAATTGACCCCCGAAACTATCGGACGACATGGAGGTGACTCAACAGACTTATGGACCTTAGGTACCAGATAAAAAATGGGAACACGAGGATTTTGATTGATCAATATATCTCATTTTTTAAGGAATCAATCCTATTTCTATAGCCTCATTAACTAGAGATTCAATGGTTGCCTTTACTTTCTGCGTAGGATCTACATCTAAACGCCTATATACATCACTGTTGCTCAAATGACTTTCTGCTTCATTCATATAAAATGACCTGTCCATCACTACAGTAGAGCCGCCCTTATCTGCTTTTTTATTTATCAAAGAATCATCTTTCTGAAGAGTAAGAAGTGCCTGTCTTTTCCTAGCTGTCATATTATTAGGAGTATAAGATCTACTCTTGATACATTTAATTAGCACTTCATTATTCACTAGATTCTCAAATATATCTAAAGATTAATAAGAAATAATTGGATCAAATTGACTGGACTTATGTAATTTTTTGGGAAGATTTGTCATATATTGTGTTGTACCTTTATCACCAGAAAAATGCATCTTTATTCTTATCATTCTACAAAATCTGTAAAAATCTACCAAAAAACTAAATGTGTCTCTTTGATGCCTAGGAACAAAATTCTGTCCCTTATTTAAGGCTTGAAGCTGATCATGGGTTAATTCTTTTGATGAAATATTTAATGCCAAAGTATTCAAATCTTCTTGCGCGCTTTGGAAGTCTTGCGCTGTACTTTGGAATCGTTGCTGAGTTGTTGTGATCCGGAATCCGTGTCGTCTTGTGTATTTCCAGTCCCTAAAAAAGGTTGCATTTTCATGTCCGATTTTTTATTATTAGAACGTAACTGTATGGGTTCTCTATATATCCGTTGATTAGAACTTCCTGATGAATCCTCTGAAGTAGTCTCATTGTGAGATGTTCTTTCATAGCGTATGTGGTTGCGTATAAAAGTCTAATAGGTCTAAGTCAGCGCTTACCTTCAGAGGAGACGATGTCTACGCCGCTGGTTTGAGAAAGGAGGAAGTGTCCTCCGAAACGTCATCCATGATGTAGGACTGTGTTTCCAGCGGGTTATACAAACATGCTGCGCTACTGCTCTACGAGAACTGTCAGTATGGATTTTTCCTTATTCTGAGTTATGACCTATTGACTAAAGACGTTAATTTGTTGCATGTATCACAGGTCTTTATATTTTTGTATCGTGTCTATGTGACATTAAGGCCCGGATGGTGGGGCATATATAAAGTAACAGTTATATACTAAATAAGAAGTAACCAAAAGGACTGCGTCTATGTCTTTATTGTATATTTGCTGAGAGTGGAGGGAGAAAACACTCTTTGCCGTCCTATCCTGTGATTTATGCTATAAGGATAAATAAGGTCCATTTTCGTATTTATTGACATCTTGATTGTAACCATCCCTTGCATCCATCTCATAGACTGATTTTGATGCCTCACTCACTGTCCTGACACACCGTTTGACTCCCTGAGAGTGGCAAAATATCTGACTGATGCAGGGCTGAGTGACCAGGTGCTGGATTCTTCATCTGATAGGTTCTTTGTGACAGGTTGTTCCAGTGTGCATTCCTTCATTGATGGCAGTAACGCTTGCAATGTTTGAGCATTCTCCTTTATTTTGGGAGGTCGAAATTCTCTGACTTGCTGTTGAGACTCTCCAGCTGCTTGGCAATTGGTCTTTATCATTATCTCAAAGCACTGACAGAAGAACATTTTCCTGATGGGCCCATTATGCATTCCATTGCAATACGGGCCATGTTATATTCCTGCAGGCCAATGGCAACAAACTTTGTTGCTTAATTTGTTGTAGAAAGTGGTTTGGTTCATCAGTGCATCTTTGGTGACACTTTATGCTAAACCATATAGGTCAATAGCAGCAGACAATGAAGTGTGTCAGTGAATACAGTTCATTACTTAGTTGCTCTGTTGCCACATACAGCCGACATATCCTGCTAGCAATTATGAGCCATCTGGCCTAACAGCTGTGAACATTTTATACAGGTAGTCTTAGGGTATGTTCACACGATTTATTGCATCGCGTACAGTATGCACCGCAATACATCGTGTGTCTCGGGAGCTCGCGCTGAACTGCACGTACTCTCGCGGCGTGGGTGGGAGGGCAACATCCCGCCACCCCAGTGATATTCATTATCGTGGCGCGTGTTCGCCACAAGTAATTGACATGTCACTTATCTCCCAGCGCATACAATACGATTGTATTGTACAAACGGGGAGAGGAAGCTATGGATTACTTCGCCCATATTACAGTGTAAATACGTGGCAAAATGAGCGTCGAAATTACACCGTGTGAACAAACCCTTCGTCATTACGAAGCTCCCTGGCATCAATTTCTGGAAGAAGGTCACAGTTTGTAATGAGTTGAAATCCTTCTGCAGAAAATGGCAAATGATGCACAATGCATTTCCAGTTGGCCCTTTCCATAGTGTGCGTCCTTCAGTTGGACCAATGAGTGTTTTGCAGAGATGGTGTAATGGAAACTCACTCAAGTGTGAAGAGCAATGAACCACTGCAAACGGCTACCAGTGTGAAGCGGTACAAGATGTTTTGCCCCACCATGGTGTCCCGTGTTCACAGCTGTGCTGTTGGCTCCTAATGCAATGATCTTGGATCCGTTTTGGATACGTTTTTGGATTTGTTTTTAGATGTGTGTTTGGATCCGTGTTTCGGTCCCTAAATAAACCCAAGCACGCATCTAAAAAGGTGCAGTGTGTTTTACATTGCTTTCAATGTAAAACAAGTATCAACGTTCAGACGAGTGATCGCCGATGCGTGTTTACTTACGTCTTTGTGTCGCGTCTTTTGGATCTGTTCAAAGAATTGACATGTCAATTTTTTGATCCGTTTGATGCAACAAACACCCTATCTAAAACTATAGGGTGTGTTTCTGCTGCAGCAAAAACGCATCCAAGCACACACCTGCGTGTTGGATGCAATTTACATAGCGCTTTTGAATGCGTTTTTTGGATCTAAAATGGATCTGAAATCGGATCCAACATGCCGTGTGAACATACCCCAATTCCCCTTTCTTCAATTGCACTGTGAATGTTATCAGCAATAGCAAAAACTGTGCCTCGTTCCAGTGTTAAATGGCACAAATAGAGAGTCCCGGGTTCACCAATCATTACATAGTGTTCTTCAATTTTATTTATATAATACCACTTGTCTCCCCTTTTCTCTCTCACCAGTGTCATGTCTTTTCGCCCATCAAAAAATATTGCCATGATTTCCTCTTCATTGTTTATAGGAGTTGTCATGATAGCTGTTCTCAACTATTGTCAAGCCCTCCATACTTTGTGATGATCAACAATATTGATCTGGTCTTCCAAGCTAATAATGCCATAGTCCACCAGTGTTGCTGTGCTGATGGCCGCAGCCGCCCTATTTGACACTCTGTATCGGTCTGTTTTCAAAGCAATGGTTGGTATTGGGACCATTACCCTGTCCTGTTGTTGGAAAGCATCAGTCCAGTCATCAACATTGTTGTCATCATTAGCAGCAGTATCAGCCTCTTTCATACAGGTACTGCAGGAAGTTGACTCTGTTTGCAATACTGCAAACACTTCCGCAGGTGAAAATATGTCTTTACTTGCCCTATTCCTTCTGCTTTCTTCATCTTCTCTTTCTTTCATCTAATCTTCCCTTTTTTTCTTTTCATAATTGCTGTAATTTTTCTATCAATTACATAGTTACATAGGGCCACATGTATGAAAACTGTCTTGGTCTAAGACTTTTTTGTTGCCCATAGCAACCAGTCAGAGTTCCCCTTACATTTCATCTAGTGCTCTGAAAGAATGAAACGGGCGATCTGACTGGTTGCTATGGGCAACAAAGAAAGTCTTAGACCAAGACAGTTTTCATACATGTGGCCCTATGTAACTATGTAATTGATAGAAAAATGACAGCAATTATGAGAAGAAAAAGAGAAAGGGAAGGCCAAACATAGAGACGTCCATTCAGTTCATCCTATTGTGCTAAAGTGTTGATCCAGAGGAAGGCAAACACCTCCAATAAATCCCTGGATCAACAACCCTTCTTCAGAATCCTAGTCACTATAACTTGTTATATTATTACACTCTAGAAATGCATCCAGACCCCTTTTGAACTCTGATAGCGAATTTATCATGACAAGTTCCTGTGGCAGAGAGTTCCACAGTCTCACTGCTCTTACAGTAAAGAATCCCTTTTGATGTTTATGTAGAAACTTTCAGGACGAAGAGGATGCCCCCTTGTTCTGGATACAGGCCTGGGTGTAAATAGAGAGAGATGTCTATATTGGCCTTTAATATATTTAAACATATTTATTTTGTCCCCCCTGAAGCTGTCTCTTCTTTAATCTAAATAACTCTAATCTTGCTAATATTTCTGGGTATTGCAGTCCACCCAGTTCTTTTATTGTTTTTGTTGCCCACCTTTGAACTTACAATGTAGAATAAAGTTCTTATCATGTGCATCTATGTCTCTTTTAATACACCACAGAATCCTGTTTACCTTGGCAGCTGCTGCCTGACACTGGCTGCTACAATTAAGTTTACTGTCCACCAGGATTCCCAAGTCCTTCTCTTTGTCACTTTTACCCAGCGTTTTTCCTTTTAACATGTAATCATGGATTAGATTTTTCGACTCTGTGTGCATAACCTTGCATTTATCAGTGTTAAACCTCATCTGCCACTCCTGTGCACAGGCCTCCAGCCTATCCAGATCCCTTTGTAATAACACATTATCCTCTATTGTGTGGATTCCTTTACAGAGCTCTGTATCATCTGCAAAGATATTCTATTGTGCAATCCCTGTGTAAGATCATTTATAAAAATATTAAAGAGGATAGGGCCTAATACTGAGCCCTGTGGTACCCCACTAGTAACAGGGATCCAGTCTGAGTATGCACCGTTAATTACCACCCTTTGTTTTCTATCAGTGAGCCAGTTGCTTACCCACTTGCACATTCCCCCAGTATAAGCATTCTCATTTTACTTATCAACCTTTTATGTGGAACTGTATCAAATGCTTTAGAAAAATCCAAATATGACATCCAGTGCCTCACCCCGATCCAGTCTGGAACTAACTTCCTCATAGAAGCTGATGAGATTAGTTTGACAGGACCGATCCTTCATAAACCCATGCTGGAACGGCGTTATACATTTATTTTCAGTGAGATAGTCCAGGATAGCATCTCTGAGAAAACCTTCAAACATTTTACCCACAACAGAGGTTAAGCTTACCGGCCTATAGTTTCCTGGATCACTTTTTGAATATTGGCACCACATTTGCTATGTGCGAATCCCTTGGAACATACCCTGTTAACAGACAGTCCATAAATATTCAAAATAGGGGCCTATCTGGCACATTACTTAACTCCCTTAGGACACACGGGTGTATACCGTCAGGACCTGGGGATTTGTCTATTTAAGCTTCCTAAGGCGGAAAAATCTAGATATGACATCCAATGCCTCACCACGATCCAGTCTAGAACTGACCTCCTCATAGAAGCTGATGAGATTCTTTTGACAGAACTGAACCTTCATAAACCCATTCTGGAACGGAGTTATTTATTTTCAGTGAGATACTTCAGGATACCATCTCTTCGAAAACCTTCAAACTTCACTTTTTTATCCCTTTATGAATATTGGCACCACATTTGCTACGCTCCAATCCTTTGGGACAACCCTTTTATTATACAGTCCATAAATATTAAAAGTAGGGCCCTATCTACGACATTACTTAACTCCCTTAAGACATGGGAGTGTATACTATCAGTTTTGTCTATTTTAATAATTTTAAGGCGGAGCTGCACTTCCTTGGTTAGACAAGAAACATTTAATTTGGAGTTTACCTCATCCCTTTGCTCATCAACAGGAAGGTCATCTTCCTCGGTAAATACAATGGAGAAAAAGTTGTTTAATAGGTTTGCTTTCTCCTCATCACCCTCCACAATATCTCCCTCACTACTTTTCAAAGGGCCAATATTTTCAGTTTTAATTTTTTTACTATTTATATAGTTTTAAAAAAATATTTTGGGGTTAGGATATGTTCACACGGCATCTCAGCTCCAAGAATTGACAATTCTTGGAATGGATCCGAAAGACGGATCGGACAGACGCGATGCAAACACACGTCGGCGACCACTCATGTGAACACCGATACGTGTTTCACGTTGCTGGCAGTGTTAAACACACTTCTCAATCAGACGGACCCAGACACGCATCACAAAAGCGAATGTTCACACGGACCCAAGACGTTGTGTGAACATACCCTTAGTTTTACTTTCTATGGCAATATGTCTTTCTGTCTCCAGCTCTGCTGCCTTTATCATTATTTTACATATTTTATTTTTTTTTATAGCTTTTTAGTGCCTCTTCATTGCCCTACTGTTTTAGTAGCTGAAACACTTTATTTTTGTTATTTATTGCCTCCTTTGCATCTCTGTTGATCCACATCGGGTTTTTCCTGTTTCTAATTATTTTATTACCATAAGGTATGTACCTCTCACAGTGGACACCTAAGATGTTTTTAAAGGTCTTCCATTTATTATCTATTTTATTTATAAATACCTTATCCCAGTCAATACAGTTTAGGGCCTCTCTAAGCAGATTAAAATTAGCCTTCCAGAAATGTTTTTGTGGCTCCTCGACAAAATACTCTATTGAAGGATAAATGGAAATGTATTCTGTTGTGGTCACTATTTCCTAGGTGCCCCCCAACCTGAACCATTATCACTCTGTCAGGTCTATTAGTTAATGTTAAGTCTAGAAGGGCCAATTTTTTAACAATATTGCATTTTTCTCGTAGTTCTATGGTCCAGCAAAAACTGATGCTCTCGCTGTGGTACTTTCATGTCTGTCACATTTGCATGCCCAAAGGTCCACACCTTGGCAGGCAGCAATATCCAACACTTGATGCAGAGCTTCCATGAAATTCACTGTCTTTGCAGTCTCCTTGTCTTGCTTTGATGCTTGTGCTACTTCATCCATTAATCGGGACACATAGAGCTTGACGTTCTTGAGGGGTTGTGATGGAATTCCAGCACAAGTCCACAGGTCTATCTGTGTCTGAGAAACTTGGGGAACAGTGTCCTTGTTGCTGGCATACTTGCTGTCCTTCAGAGACAGAAAATAACGTCCAACTCTCAAACGAGTTGGAAGTTCAGTCAAGGGAAGTTCTGACAATGGACTACCAAAGACACTGTGGCTTGAAGCTGACCTTGTCTTTAGGCTACTTACTATATTGTTGTACATCTACTTAACAGTTTTACTATCATTCTGTTCCTCCACTATAGCTGTATCTCACTGCCCTTTTTGGTTACTTTATATCTCATTGTATCACTATTCACTAGTACGACTATTACTAGTATCTCACTGAAAATAAATAACTCCATTCCAGGATGGGTTTATGAAGGATCAGTCCTGTCAAACGAATCTCACCAGCATCTAAAGCATTTGATACTGTACCACATAAAAGGTTGGTCAGTAAAAGGAGAATGCTTGGACTGGGGGAAAATGTGTGCAAGTGGGTAAGTAACTGGCTCAGTCATAGAAAACAAAGGGTGATGATTATTGGTACATACTCAGACTGGATCCCTGTTACTAGTCTGGTACCACAGGGGTCAGTATTGGGCCCGATCATGTCACAGAAGATATATACTGCACACACCAATAAGTAGAAGGTTCCAGAAGGAACTAGACATACAGTATCTCGAATGATGTACAACAATCTAGGCCAATGTAGCGATGATGTAATGATTTCTAATCTTGTTTACATAGCAAAGTCTTCAGACCGACAGCTGAAGTTGCTATGTATGATGGCGCTGAGCTTAATCTTAATAGTATAATATATAAATAAATATATCAATGTACAGTATATATATATATGTATATCAATAAATATTAACAACAAAGAAGTGTCCATTAACTCCTTAACGACCAACCACTGTCTTTTGACGGCAGGCATTTCAGGTCGTTCGTCTCCAGCGACGTCTTAAGACGTTGCTGCAGACATCGGAGTTTGCGGCGCCCGGGCGCCGCAGCTGCGCTGGGATCGGGGCTGTACTACGCAGCCCCGATCCCAGAGCATCCCCTGCAAGCATCATGGAGCGGAGGAAACCTCCGCAACCCGATGCTTTAACCCTTTGATTGCGGCTGTGCGTTACTGCAGCGCACTCAGAGGGTTTCCCCTGATCTGTCGGGTGATCGGAACACCCGGTGACCCGACAGAGCCTGGGGAACGGCTGCACAGTTAGCTCTGGGGACCTAGCGTGGCCCCAGAGCTGTTTGTGTAAGAAGCCAGTGACACACTGTGTGCTGTCCTAATCACTGCCTGTGTCAGACTGACACATATTAGAATGTATTAGCATATATGAATATGCTAATACATTACTAAGTGTAAAAAAAAAAAAATTTAAAAAATGTAAAACCGTTCTCCCTTCATGGGAGTCCAAAAATAGAACAAAACCCATAAAAAGTGTAAAAAAAAAAGAATAAAAAAATAAATAATAAAATAAAAATAAATATTTAATAAAAATTAATTGTGCATAAATTACACGCACAAAAAAACCTACACATATTTGGTATCCACACGACCGTAATAACCTGTAGAATTAATCTAACAAGTTATTAAGTGTGAAATGTGAATGGTGTAAAAAAAAAAATTAAACAAATTTTTTTTTACAATAGTGAACTTAAACTATTCCCCCATAAAGTACAACTTGTCTCGAATAAAACGAGGCCTCACACAACTACATCACTGAAAAAATAAAAAAGTTACAACTGTTGAAACGCAAGGAGGCAAAAACTAAAAAAAATGTTCTGGTCATTAACCACTTTTCAGGCGTTCGGCTTAAGGGGTTAAGATAATAAAAAAAACTATAGGTCATGCAGAAAATAATGATTTTAAGTACAAAACATTGTAAGTAAACATAGATCACAATTCTGACTGAAAGACATTTTGTTGTGGTGATACGGAGATGTTCTGCTTATAACAGAGCAAAATCTTTTTCATATTTGAAATCAGGATAGTCAATTACACAAAACCTGCATTGTGCGTCAAAATCACTGACATCTCTACACCCTTGTGTCCCATCCTCTTGCTGTAGACTGTGTAGGGGAAAGCATTATCTTTGAGGTATAGCAGTTAATACGTGGCCTCTGCTCCTTCCCCTGCCTTCTCATATATATCCTTCAGCCTATAGCATCAGTACCTACAGGTTATAGTTTGTTATAAACGTTGTGTTGGGGAGGCAGTATGGCTAGCGGAATATAGCTTCTCTTCTGGGGCATAAGATGAAATTGCAGCTCTAATTTCAACAGTGTAGGGAGTGTCACATGAAGTTATTCTTGTCTAGCTGACAGGGCCCCTGGCTTTGCTGCGCAGGTCCTCCCACTCAGGAGGTATTATTTTGGGACACACTCCAGTCTCTCAGTCGTCTAGCATTCTTCTTTGCTACCAATGCAGTTGCTTTACCCCCTTAATCACAGGGAGTAATTGTGTGATGTGATTGCAGGCAACCACACTAAAAGCCTATTACAGGTGAAATAATGTGTGATGTGACTTCAGCCAGCCACACTAACAGGTGGTAGAAGTCTGTGTTTTAGTGGTTTATCTAACATTGCTACACAGCCAGGCACATTACTGTGCTCTACAGGCAGAATAATAGTGTGTTTTTGCTTTTCTCCACATGTCTAACCATATTCCCCTTCTAGAGGTGGAATGATTGTGATGTGACTCACTCTTCTCCAACAGGGCAACATGTTTAAATCTGCTATGCAGGCATCTGGATCCCTCTGTCTTGGTGTGGTGATTCTGTGATGTGGATTATTTTTCTACACTTGGAGATTTAATCTCCTTGTGGATGGCAGATAAGCATTCTTCTGCTAGAATATGTACACTACCGTTCAAAAGAAAAGCACAGGTTTTTTTCAATGAAGCTAACATTAAATGAATCAGAAATCCACTCTATACATTGTTAATGTGGTAAATGACTATTCTAGCTGCAAACGTCTGGTTGTTAATGCAATATCTACATAGGTGTATAGAGGCCCATTTCCAACAACCATCACTCCAATGTTCTAATGGTACATTGTGTTTGCTAACTGTGTAAGAAGGCCATTAGGTATTTTGAACACCCTTGAAAACCCTTGTGCAAGTATGTTAGTACAGCTGAAAACAGTTTTGCTGATTAGAGAAGCTATAAAACTTGCACAATGGCCAGAAAACTTTCATGTGAAACTCGACAGTCTATTCTTGTTCTGAGAGATGAAAGCTATTCCATGCGAGAAATTGCCAAGAAACTGAAGATTTACTACAACGGTGTGTATTATTCCCTTCAGAGGAGAGCACAAACAGGCTCTAACCAGAGTACAAAGAGAAGTGTATATATCACTGCAAACAATAATCCCTGTTAAAACATAACTTTTACTAGACTATTTAAAATATTAATATCTAAACCCCTATATATTACCACTGCATACCTACAGAACAGCTTTCCTGTGCCTATCGCCAGTGGAGTTCGCCCCGATAAAAGGGGCCCCGTTTTAATGACAGACAATACACTACACTGTAAAACACCTTTAAACCCCAGCTATCCCACGCTTTTTCCCCCATAAAATTTTCTGGGGTTCATCAGGAAAAAAATTTCTCACTGTGGAAAAAGAATACGCTAATACAACGCATATACTACAACACATTACTTCCAAATTAGATAATTAACTGATACTTACTCAATGCTGCCGGGTATAATGACTATTCCTCGCACCTCTATTACGCTGGCACCCAAATAAGGGGGAACAAGCAAAATGGTCTCTGCCCCCTTTTTATGTCTTAAAGGGCCCCCGCAGATGATAATAAAAAATTTCCCATTTTACGAAAATAATAACAATAAACCTGTTTCCAGGTCCCATGGGCATATGTTATACTTTCCCCATTCGGGTTTGTAGGGCGTTCCCGGGATATTCAACTGCGCATGGCCAATAAATACCCGTCACTTGGGTCAGCATCGCGGAAATGACACCGGCCATATGCTGAAACCCCGGCCCGGACCACGCGGCGCCCGGCGTTCAAAACAATGCACTGCCATGTCTGATGGGAACACCAGTCATACCATTCCAACTTTTGGATCAACGCCATATCATAAAAAAAAATGCGTTAGAATACAGATTTCTCCTAACCACTAACCACAAACTGTCAGGTATCGCCCATACAAATTACTTATTCCCTAACTCCACCCATCGCCATAATAAATGTTAAAAAAAGACAAATTGGGGGGACATAATATTATTTTAACAGAGCAAATTTATATAGCAAACACTATAATTAACAGGGGTTTAAAACAGGGCCAAAAAAGGACATTCGGGGGAAAAAAATTTTCATTGCCTCACTACATGTTTTATCAACTGTAAGAATCAATGAATAAAATAAAAATTAAGAAAGACACTGAACATGTTCATTGGCAACTTGAAAAGAACAATAGTGGTCCTCTATGAGAGTGCAAAAGAGCAAAACAATGCAACGCCAAATTTAAGCCTATTCAAAAAGCAACCAAATTGAAAATCTCATTTACCCCTTTGGTTGGACAAGTCCATACGGTAAACCCTTTTTTGGGCCCCTTACCAATTCCTATCCCCATTCCCCTCCTCTGGGGACGGCCACAATTTTCCAAAATAAAAAGCGCAGAGATTCCCATTCACCATTATAAATTTTTCCCAACATGTGACTACTGGCTGCCTTTTCTATTTCGTAACCCCCAATGTTCACCCCACTCTTCTTTAAATATCTCCTTTTTTTTTTTCCAATATAATTTGAGTGGCGGGGGCATGACACATGTAAACTACTTTTTCTTGCTAAAATTTGGGCAAAATCACGAATAAAAAATTTTTCCTTTTTGAGGCACTTGTAAAAATTTTAGTTTGTTGTACAAAGGACAAGCTACACATCTCTGCCCACATTTAAATCCCCATTCGGCTCTTTCAACCAAGAAACCTTTAGGGTATTGGTTAAATTACATGGACCAGTCTATCTTTTAGGGGATCTACCCCTCCGAAAGTTATCGAGGGGGTTTTGGGGGAAATTACCCTTCTAGATCCTGACCCAACAAAAAATACCCCAATTTTTTTTTGGGGATATTGAGATTTCACATTCTGTCATCAAAGGGTTTGCAACATACTGCCTTTGTCTCTTTTCTACCTGGGAGTTACCCCTTATAAGTTGTCCTTTTTTTTTTTTGCATGCCTAAAGGGCTGATTCCAGGACCTTTGTTTGGATATCCTCGTTTAAGAAATCTCCTTTCAACTACCGCGTCTCCTAAAGTCCCCCGTCTCTGGAGCAGTTTTCCTCTTAACTCTCAGAAATTGACCTTTGTATTCCTCTCTTAAAGGGTAATGGGTGGTAACTATTCCAGTGAAGCAAACATAGTTCTGTGGGTTTCCCTAACATATTTTTATTAAATTTTTTTCCTTTCAGATCTTTAAGATAAGGACATCCGGGAAAGGGTAAAACCTTCCTGCATTTCAAATGTGAAGTGCAACCGATTTATTCTTGTTGAGTTTCCCCAACAAACTCCCAAAAATGACATCTTTTCCCCCTCCCAGAAATGATGATGTCCAATTACCTCCCCCAAAATAAATCTGGGGGGGCCAATTGGTCTTCCTCCCCGGTTTGGGGATACCAAGGACCTCCCACCAGCCCAGGAACAGATTGCAAACGGGGAGCGCAAAGCCCCCATTGCAGTGCCCCTGACGGGGGGGAAGGTTTTGTTACAGAAACAAATAATTAGCCGTAGCAAAAAAATCAAGAAGTCTATAACAAAAGCTTAAGCCGAAATTCTTGCTCTTGGGGAAAAAAATATTCGACCGCCCGGAGCCCTCCTCGTGTGGAAAAAACAAACAGGCTTCAACGCTAGGGGAGCCTAATAGTACCTTCTTTATCAACAGCAACCCACCAGTCTCCAAAAAGGGTCAGAAGTATCTTTAAAAGATGGCAAGAACTACAAAAAACCCAAGATGTTATCTAATAAATCCCTACTTTTTTGCGTAATTGATTCCTACACCTAAACTAGGGGCTGCCTTTAAGCCCGGGGGGACAGCCCTTTTGGATCTTTGGGATCGAATAAAAAGTCGGTATTTTTGGGGTTAAACATCATAAATTTAAAAACTGTGGTAAATTTAAGGGCCCCTCCTAAACCCTCCACAATACTTTTTCTAATTCCCAAAAAAAGTTTTTTTTGGATCCATAAAAAGAATACCATAATCCTTTTTTCCTTAAAGATCGTTACACCCCTCGTTTATACATTCATATTTAATAAACATATTTTTCCCCCCTTACGAGGGTTTTTTTAATTTTAGACTTGCCCCGTTCCATGCGAAATGTTTTAATTTTCTCTCTGAGATAATTTTGAAATGGTAAACTCTGTTCGCCAAGATTACTAATTCTTTTTGAGACATTTGCAAAAAAAAAAATCAATTTTATTTTTAACCAGCTGACCGGGGCATTCTCCACTTTAAGTTTTAATTTAGTTTGTCCCCCTTTTGATTTCTTTTTTCCTCCATAAGGACACAAAAATACGTTCCCTTTCCCAAAACTTGTGTCGTGACGCCCAACCCTACATTCGTCTATTTTAATTTTTAAAAAAATTTTTGCCACTTGACTTACCGCACAAATAATGTACAACTTGATCCTGAAAAATCATATACTTTGTGGTTGGCACAAAAACAAGCCCCTCTTAAAATCTGTAATTCTCTACTACTTTAAATTGTCTATCTGTAAGATTAATTACTGGTGCTGATCGAGTATTGTTTTGACATGTCCAGGCCAATCGGCCTCTCCATCCCCTAAAAAAGGGGGAGGGGGTATTTGGAGTTGCCAAGGAGAGGAGGCTAAAATCCATATGTACTCCCCCTTCCTCCTGAATTTTTGGGGTGGACCCCATTTTCTAGGTCTAGTTCCCCTTGTTTTTCCCTTTGTCCGTAGATTTTGATTGGATTGAAGATTCAGCTCAATACAATAAATTCTCTAGTATAGTCGCTTTTGATTTTTAAAAAAAATTTAAAAGGGCCCCCCTTCTTTAAAATTCTTGGGGGTCCTTGATATTTGTTTTTCTTTTCCCTGCCTTCAATCCTGTCGATATTTTTCTATAGAATTTTGTAGGCTTTTTTCTCTCCATGAAATCAGGGTCCCCTCAAGCTTTGATGCCTGTTTCATCAAATTAATTTAAACGTTGTAGAGTACTTTCTAATGTTTTTATTTTCCCTTTTAATAGAATTTTCATAAATCGTACTGAAATACTATAAGTTTTGTTTCCCACCTGCCAACAAAATTTAACCGTGATCTAATGGCAGGGGTTATATAGATTCTAAGCCACTAGGGATAATACGGATTCAATATAAGCTCTAATGTTTTCCCCCCACCAGATTTTATATTTGGGTCGTAAGCCTAATAATTTTTTTAAAAAACCCCCTTTAAATCTAAGAATCACTTTGGTCTGACTCTACCCCAGTGCGAAAACCCCGCCCCCTCGCCTCAGTTCCCATTTTTCTTTATTCCCCCCAGGGCCACTTAAAAACTGGCCAAAGAAAGTGGGAAGCCCCCCCTGCAAACTGAGAAACAAGAAATACATTAGAGTCCCTTTGTTTGAGAAATCGACACCTCACAGGGGCCCAACTGGCAGCTTCATTAAGTAGTACCCACAAAACACCAGTGTCAACGTCTACAGTGAAGAGGCGACTCTGGGATGCTGGTCTTCAGGGCAGAGTGGCAAAGATAAAGCCACATCTGAGACTGGCTAATAAAAGGAAAAGATTAATATGGGCTAAAGAACAGACATTGGACAGAGGAAGATCGGAAAAAAGTGTTATGGGCAGACGAATCGAAGTTTGAGGTGTTTGGATCACACAGAAGAACATTTGTGAGACGCAGAACAACTGAAAAGATGCTGGAAGAGGCCTGATGCCATCTGTCAAGCATGGTGGAGGTCATGTGATGGTCTGGGGTTGCTTTGGTGCTAGTAAAGTGGGAGATTTGTACAAGGTAAAAGGAATTTTGAATAAGGAAGGCCATCACTCCATTTTGAAACGCCATGCCATACCATACCCTGTGGACAGCGCTTGATTGGAGCCAGTTTCATCCTGCAACAGGACAATGACTCAAAGTACACCTCCAAATTATGCAAGAACTATTTAGAGAAGAAGCAGGCAGCTGCTATTCTACCTGTAATGGAGTGGCCAGCGCAGTCACCAGATCTCAACCCCATTGAGCTGTTTTGGGAGCAGCTTGACTGTATGGTACACAAAAAATGGCCATCAAGCCAATCCAACTTGTGGGAGGGGCTTCTGGAAGCATTGGGTGAAATTTCTCCCGATTACCTCAGCAAATTAACAGCTAGATGTAATGAACCAAGATAGTGGATCCACTGGGCCACCGCAAGCAGTGGTACGGGCCACACCAGAGAGCGGAGTCTAAGTGGGTCCCGGTTTTCACCAGAGCCCGCCAGAAAGCGGGATGGACTTGCTGCGGTCGCTACCCCTGATGTGACTTGCTTGCGGTGGTAGCCGAGGTGCAGCGTAGAGCAAAATCGACAGGCAAACTCGTAGTCGGGGACGGGCCAGAAGGTCAGGGCAGGCAGCGAAGGTTCGTGGTCGGAGAACGTAAGCCGGAGGGACTGGTACACGGAAACAGCAACCGGAACACAGAAAAGGCTTCCTCGTATAGGATACAGGCACTATGGATTTGGCAAAGTGCTTCCGGAAGGTGGAGCATTATATACAGTCAGTGGCCAGCAACAGCCAATTACCGGAGCGCTGGCCCTTTAAATCTAGGAGAGCCGGTGCGCATGACAGGCGCAGGGAAGCAGGAGCGTGGTGGGGTAAGTGGCTGCGCCCAAATGAGGGACTGCGGCCGCGATCCGACATGCAGACCGCGGCGCCGCTCGCTACGGGCGCAAGGGGGGACCAGAGGACTGAGTGCGCCCACAGCCCGAAATACGGGCTGCGGCGCAACTCGTGACAGTACCCCCCCCTTTGGCCTCTCCCTTTTCCTGGCCTGGAGAAATCTCTGCAGAAGCCTATGATCCATAATGTTGTCCTCTGGTTCCCACGATCTTTCCTCTGGCCCGAACCCCTTCCAGTCGATGAGAAAATGACGCTTCCCCCTGATCGTCTTCATAGCCAAGATTTCTTTCACAGTGAAGACTTTGGCAGTATCTGCCTCAGGAGAAGGAGGCTCCACCCTCTGAGAGAACCTGTTCACGATGAAGGGCTTTAGCAGAGAGATGTGGAAGGAGTTCGGGATGCACATCGAGGAAGGTAATTTGAGCTTGTAAGCCACCGGGTTGATCCTCTTCAGCACCACAAATGGACCGAGATACTGGGGGCCTAGCTTGTAGCTGGGGATCTTTAGGCAAACGTACCTGGATGATAACCAGACCTTATCCCCGGGGGCAAAAGATGGAGGAGGTCTCCTGTACTTGTCCACTCGGAGTTTAGTCTGGGCAGAGGCCCGTTGCAGAGATCGTTGAGTGTCACTCCAGAGGGCCCTCAAGTCGTGGATTAGGGTATCCACAGCAGGAACATCCGAGGCAGACACCTGTGGGCGGGGTGGGCGGGGATGAAATCCATACACCACAAAAAATGGAGAGGCACCAACCGAGGCAGAATCCAACAAATTATAGGAGAACTTTGCCCAGGGAAGCAAGTTTGACCAGTCGTCCTGTCCTGTAATTCTCCAGGATCTGGTTGACCCTCTCCACCTGCCCATTAGACTGAGGATGATACTCAGAGAAGAAGTCCAGATTCACTTTTAACTGGGAGCAGAGAGATCGCCAGAATCTTGTTACGAATTGCACTCCGCGATCAGAAACAATATGAAGAGGGAGACCATGTAAACGAATAATATGCAGGAAAAAAAAGACTCGCAAGGCGAGGTGCAGAAGGCGGGCCAGGCAGAGGCACGAAGTGCACCATCTTTGAGAAGCGATCCACGACAACCCAAATGACAGTATTACCAGTGAATGAAGTAAGATCTGTAATGAAGTCCATGGCAACATGGGACCATGGGCGGTTAGGAATGGGCAAGGGTTGAAGCAAACCCGCAGGCCTAAGGTGAGGCGTCTTGTTGCGGGCACAGACAAGATATGATGCCACAAAGTCCTTGACGAGGTCAGGCCCCCAATAGTAGCGGGCTATGAGCTGTCCCGTCTTCCGCACTCCATAATGGCCAGCTACCCGCGAACCATGCCCCCACTTCAGAATTTTCCTGCGAAGCGCAGGTCGCACGAAACTCTTGCCAGGGGGTCCCTGTCGGAGATCCACTCATGCCGCGGAAATTAAACGATCTGGTGGGATGATGTGACAAGGAGGCGATTCCTCACCTAATACGTCAAAGGCACGGGACAGGGCGTCTGCTTTGCCGTTCTTTTCGGCGGGACGGAAATGGATCACAAATTTAAATTGCGAGAAGAAGAGGGACCAATGAGCCTGCCGGGGGTTGAGGCGTTGGGCTGTCTGTAGATACGTGAGATTCTTGTGGTCTGAATAAATAGTGACCGGGTGACGAGCCCCCTCCAGAAGATGGCGCCATTCCTCTAAGGCTAACTTAATAGCCAGCAGCTCACAGTCTCCAATCGTGTAATTCTTCTCAGCTGGAGAGAAAGTTTTTGAAAAGAAGTCACACGTGATGGTCTTGCCCTTTAGGATCTCGCTGAGTGAGCACTGCCCCAGCTCCCACGGAACAGGCATTTACCTCCAGGAAAAAAGGCTTCTCAATGTCCGGATGGGACGGGATAGGGGCCGAAGCAAATGCCGACGTGAGCCAGGAGAACGCATCTTCAGCCGCCTGTGGCCAAACCTTAGGATTACCCGACTTCTTAGTAAGAGCCACAGTTGGGGCTACCACCGTGGAGAAGTGCGGGATGAACTGGCGGTAGTAGTTGGCGAATCCCAAAAAAAGTTGAATGGCTCGTAGGCCGAGAGGGTGGGGCCACTGCAGGATGGCAGACAGCTTGGCCGGGCCCCATTTAAAAGCCCCTTGTCGAGTTTATGTACCCGAGGAAGGACAGTTAAAATTTGGCATTTTCCCCCAAACTTATCGATAGGTGGTTTTCTCTGGTTTGTCTAAAAAACCTGGCGAAAGGAGGGACAGGGGGTCTTTATTTCAGGCAAAAGGCCAGAATATCTTCCCGGTATATTTAAAACGCGGAAAAAAGGAGGTCACGAAAGTTTTCCCCTTTTCAAAAATTCCCTAAAAGGGAACTCCCTGGGCATTGAAAAAAGCCAAAAAGGCATAACCAAAATACTCGAAAATTGCCATCCCCGTGTTTTTTAAAACGCCGTTTCCCCAATCGTTGCCCTGCCGAAAAAACGGATGAGATTATGGGCCCTCCCCGTAGACCCAAATTTTTGGAAAAAACCCTGGCCCCCCCGAACCCAAATTCAAAGGGTTTTCCGTGCCCAAGAGGGTAAGGGAAAAACGTTTCTTCAGGGTTTAATTTTATTCAGGCCGCGATAGTCAACCCGGGGGAAGGGTAAAAGAGCCATTTCTTTCCCCACAAAGAAGAATCCGCACCAGAGGGGACGTGGATTTGCGGAAAAAGCCCTTCGAGTTCTCTTTTTTAAAATTGGCCCAACCTGGTTTCCCGGTCTAAAGGAACGACAGGGGTAAACCCTCCCGTGGGGGGACTCGTCCCCAGGCAACAGTTCAAGGGGACAGTCGTAGGGACGATGGGGGGAAGGGTTTTCCCCCTCCCTTTTCGGAAAATACGCCCACAAAATCTTTATATTCCGGGGCAGCCCCCCGGCGGGGGTTTAGAGGGCGTCTGGGGAAAAAGGCGGGGATTGCCCCCCGGGCGAGGTGCCCCCAAGACAAGGATTTTGGGCATCTTGCCCCCAAGCATTACTTCCCCTTTTTCCCCAATCCAGCATAGGGGGCGGGGGCACTGGCCAAACCAGGGGGGGCCCCAACAGGTTTGCTGAGAGGAGCGGAGAGCACATAGAAATTTGCGATCTTCTCTCGTGGAGCCCCCCAACCTTTGCATAGACACTGGCCCCCCGAAAGGAATGGATGGAGTCAGCGGGGAATTTCCCCAACTCACAAAATGAGAGGGACCAAGGGCTTTTCGAGGTGGACCCCCGGGGAAGACAAAGTTTGGGACAAAAAGGGCAGCGCCAAATTGAAGTTCCCGGCTGCCCCGGAATCAAGGAAGGCAGGGACCAGAACTTGAGCTCCGGCATAGTCAAACGAAGAGAGGAACTGTTCACACCCAGGGACGCCTCTCCCACGTACCCTAGGTGTACACGTTTCCCGGATGGGGGCACAGTGGACAGCCCCTAAAGTCCGCGGGGCTCCTGGGAACATGCCGAACTCCTTGAAAAAGGTCTGCCAGTTTCCGATGTCCCCCGGTCCCCTCTGTCCCAGAGGGGTTTTGGCCCCAAGGGCCGGGGCCCTTTCCCCGGAGAGTAAATGCCCAACAAACGTTTACCTTGGGACCTTTCAGAGGGAAAAAGGTGGCCCATCGGGTTCCATGTGCAGGGCAGCATTTGTGAAAAAAACCCCCTCCCAGGGGTTTGGGATCTCCGTAAAACTTAGTAGGTAGGGGAAAAAGGGAGGGAAAGCTTGGGTCCCACGGAGGCAGACAAAAAGGGGGTGGCTTGGAGGAGAAAAGGGGAGGGTTTGAGGGCCTTTGGTTTGGGGGCCCAAAAAAGTTGCTGCTTCATGGTGGTAAAAGGGGGTTAATTGTGCGGCCCTGTTGCCCCCGTTGCTGGGCGGGCCTAAAACCCGATAGACTTTAAGGGTCCCCCACACTGGGTAATGGGCACCTTGGCAGGATCCATGGCCGTTTTCCAACTGTAATGAACCGGGGTAGTGGTCCACTGGGCCCAAACGCAAGTGGTGGTTTTGGGCCACACCAGGGAGCGGAGTTAAGGGGGGCCCGGTTTTCCCCAGAGGCCGCCGAAAACCCGTAAGGGGGAATTTTTCTCCCGGAGGGTTTCCACCAGGTCGCTACCCCTGATGTGATTTTGCTTGCGGTAGAAAGCCTAGGTGCAGCGTAGGGCAAAAATTTGCCAGGCAAACTCTTTAGTCGGGGAGGGCCGGGAAGGTCGGGCAGGCAGCAAAGGTTCGTGGTTCGGAGAACTTTGCCGGGGGGACTGGTTACAGGGAAAAAGGGAACTGGAAACACGAAAAGGCTTCCTCGCATAGGATACGGGCATATGGATTCGGCAAAGTGTTTCCCGGGAAGGTGGGCATTATATGGGGGTCAGGGGCCCGGCAACACCCCAATTACCGGCGTGCTGGCCCTTTAAATGTAGGAGAGCTGGCACGCGCGCGCCCTAAGTGGGGCCGCGTGCACTGGCCGGCAGACAGGCGCAGGGAAGCAGGAGCGTGGCCGGGTAAGTGGCTGCGCCCAAAGGAGGGGAAGCGGCCCCCTTTCCTGACATGCAGCCCGCGGCGCCGCGCGTTTACGGGCACAAGGGGGGCCCAAGGGACCAAAGTGTTTGGGGGCTTGGGGCGAAAAATATTTGACACTAGAATCCCAAAAAGGTCTGCAATGCGGAATTGCTGAAAAGGGGAGGATTTTTTGACAAAATTTTAAAAAGTTTGAAGTAAAAAAATTAAATTATTTCAAAAAAAAATCTTTTTTTTTAAACCTTTTTTAATGTTTTGGACTATTTTTCTTTTTTCTTTTTGCAACCCCTTTGATAAATAAATGTTTCCCAGCCCCCTGTTCACCGATCAGAACCCCGCGATTTCCCCGTGGGGCCCAATCGGAGGTGAGGAAGGTTTTATGTTTATTTTTTTTTTTAATTTTTTTTGGGTTTTTTCTTTTTTCTCCCAGCCATGTTTGCTAAAGGGCTAAACGGCGAAGGAAGGCGGGATAGCGCTGCGATCTCGCTACAAAGCCCCTTTGCGACCCTATGACATACTCACACATCCAGGGTCGTTAAGGGGTTAAAGTCATACTTCTTTGGTCCTATTTCCCAAGTCTTTCAACATCATATAAAAAGGGGAAATTTAAAAGGGTAAAGGTTGGGAGACAAAAAAGATCCCAAAAAGGAATAGGTGGTTTTGCGTTTTAAAAAATTTAAAGGAAATCCCCTTTCAGACAGGAAATGCTGCTGTATGGCTGCAGAAAAGGGAGACTACAAAGAGTAGAGAAAAAACACAAATGATACAGAAAACATCACAGGTAGATGACTGAGACATAAGCAAGCTGTTTGAGGTGGGGTTTTTCTGTTTTTTGTTTTGCAGTAAAATTAAAAGCCGCTTTCAGTGTGTCCATATCAGTGACCACTCTCTTGTGGCGGCTGCAGGCAGCCTGTATTTTTCATATCTATGAATTTATATGTACGACGACATGTCCCATTAGGGCTGCACCATTTTTTTGGGGTGTATTTTGCGCAAAAAAATTGATGCCCTATTCTCTATATATATGAACCCTTGTATCCAAAAAATTAAAGGGATTTTTACAAACCCGGGAAAACCCCTTTTGAATGCGCCAAAATAGGCCCCATCCCAAATTTAAACTAGGGAATTATATGCTATGCGCCTAGCTGCATTCCCCAAATTTTACTATGCAAAGGGATAAAAAACTGCCAGATTTTTGATGGGTTCTTTCATTCAGGCACACTATTCACTCATTTAATGCGCCTTAAAACTGGAGTGTAGGCAACTCTTTTCTGACATGTTGCCCTTAATCTCATTGCTTCTCAAACTGGTGAGGCAACCATATTTGTTTGTGTACTGCAGTGCATTATACAAGCAATCTAAGGATCGATGAGTCTAGTCCTATATGGAGCCGAGTGTTAAAAAAAAAAAGTAAAAATTAGAAACACACACAAAAGAGAAACACCTACACTGCCCTTTCCCCATTACAAATCACCCCAGAAAAGATCATAAATTTAAAAAAAAACATATTTGGTATCACCAGATAGCTGTCCTATTTATTTAACCTGCACGATGAGTGCTGTAAAAAAAGATACATAAGATTGATAGTAGGTTGATATAGGCACCCGGTAGGTAAATAGGGGCCAAAGTAGGTAGGTACTCCTCTCTACGCTCCCACAGCGAGTCCACCTGCTCTTGGTCCCAAACCTGGTGCTTTATACTTGGGGCCTAGGACAGGAACGTCATTAGGTTGGTAGATTGATAGGGGCCCTGGTAAGGTAGGTACTCACCTCTCCAAACATGCCTGGCAAGTCCATCTGCCTGGAGCTTTATGCTTGGGGCCTAGGACATGAAGCAGCACAGGCGGCACAATGATGTCACTTCATCACGCTGCCTGTGTAGTGAGATGTTTTACCTTGTGGCTAAGCCCCATACGGCAGTACCAACTCTACTGCCCTAATAGCAACCCTGGTCATAGGCACCCAAAAATTGTACCAACAAAAATATCAACTTATCCCACAAAAGACAAGCTCTTAATCGGCTCCGTATTCAGAAAAATAAAAAAAAAGTGGTGGTCAGAATATGTCGACATAAAAACACAATTTTTTGCAAGCGCATTTCTATTGTGTAAAAGTAGTAAAATATAAAAAACTATATGAAATTGATAAAGAAAAAGAGGATCCGCTCACCTGTGGTGCTCAATCCTCAATGTCCTGCATTTATTGCTGAGGTGCAAGGAAGAGGCATTCGGCTTCTGAAAAAAGTTTTCTCCAGCACTCACTTAAGTGATCCAATACAAATTTTGTATTTCTTCCATTTTCTTACTATTGCACCAACAGTTGTCTTCTTCACTGTATATATGACAGGATAACGTTACTATGTGGGTCGGTACAATTGCAAGAATATATATTTTTTATACTCTTTATGCTTTATTACTTTTACATAATAGAAATGCATTTATAAAAAAATTGTGGTTTTATTTCGTCATAGTGTGATAGCCAAAACTTATTCGTTTCTGTATACGGAGCTGATTATGGGCTTGTTTTTTGCATGATGAGTTGACGTTTTTATTGGTACCATTATAGGGTACATATGACGCTTTGATCACTTTTTATTAAGGTTTTTGTGAGCCGGCTTGAACAAAATAAAGCAATTCTGGTAGTGTTTTTTTATTTCTTACAGTGGTCACCATGCGGTGTAAATGACAAGCTAGCTTAACTCAGCAGGTCAATTTGATTACACTTTTATTCAACCCATTACTGCCGGAGCCAGTTTTGGCCTCTCTGACAGAGCTCCATTTTTTAAATCTATCTGTGGAGGTGGTAGCAGCATGAGTAGTTTACAGAGTGGCACAGTGACAGATTGTGGAGCTGGCAGCAGCATGAGTAGACCACAGAGTGGCACAATGACAGATTGTGGAGCTGGCAGCAGCATGAGTAGGCCACAGAGTGGCACAATGACAGATTGTGGAGATGGCAGCAGCATGAGTAGGCCACAGAGTGGCACAATGACATAGTGTGGAGGTGGCGGCAGCATGAGTAGGCCACAGAGTGGCACAATGACAGATTGTGGAGATGGCACAGATTGGTACAATTGCACAGTGTGGAGGTGGAGCTGACAACAGCAGCATGAGGAGACCTGAGTGGTGAGGTGGCAGCAGCATCAGAAGGTTACCTCAGGGCCCAGTGACGAGTGGGGAGGTGGGTGGCACTACCCATCCCTGGTTAAGAGGGTGGGTGGTAGAAGGAGCAGCTGGCAGCAGATGTGTGGCATCAGGCGGGTGGTAGCATTAGAATAGTAGCTGAGGCAGGTAGCCAGAGGAATCCAGACTCATTTGTCAAAGTTTGGGTGAGGCAGCATAGCTGATCTAATCTGATGTATCAGGCATTGGTGTGTGGAAATCCTGGCTGATCCACACCTGATTCATCTTCACAAAGGTGAGTCTATCCACATTTCGGCTGGACAAGCGAGTTCTCCTTAGGGTAACTATGGCCCTTACTGTACTGATTCTCCACCTTGGCTCAGCACAAGCTATCAGTTCTCTGAACGGTGCTGAGCCCACCACTTGAAAATGGAGGGACTGCAGTACCACCAACTTCGACAGGGGCACGGTCAGCTGGACGCATACTGTCTCTTCACAATCGCCTCGGTGAACAACTGCTGGCGCAATGAGTGGCGAGGAGCAGGAGCATCTGGAGCGGTAGATGATGGGAAAGACAGACCACTTCCTTTGGCAGAGATGGTGAAGCCTTGAATGCCTGAAATGGGATGCATGCCACTGGGTGCTGCTGCCATTGTTGCGGCAGGATGGATCACCACATCTGAGACACGTTTCTCCCAGGCCACGGGATGGTGATGTTGCATATGTTGACGCAGGGCCGTGTTGCCAACATTAGGTCCCTGGCCATGCTTCACTTTCTGCCCACAGATTCTACATTCACCTTATAAGTGAAAAAAGTAACATTTTGGCTCAGAGAACAATATCCCAAAATAATACCCTGCCTGTAATGGAGATGTGTGCATGTGAGAAATACACACACTGTATTTCAAAGAGGGTTCACCACAATAAGTGAAAAAAGTAACTCTTTGTAGCTCAACATATATCAGCGTTTAACAGATCAGGTTCTGTCATAATCTGTGAAATCATCTGATGACGGTGTAAAAGGAGTGCGCTCTTTGACGCTATAATGGGATCTTGGCCCTCAGCTCGGTTCTTACCAGCTGGCGCTGACATTACCCTTTCAGGCTGCGTTCCCACTTCAGTTATTTGGTCAGTTTTGACCCCATAACTGCCCAGATACGTGAAGTGTGAAGCGATTCTAAGAGTGGCATCTGTCATCTGCATGTCATACTAAATCACAGCATTGTTTCAATACCAAACCACACTCTCTATGCATATTTCTGCATGGCACAATGTTCTACAACACCATAAGGCTCTCTGCAACCAGGAAATAGCAGTTTTTTAATGCGGTTTGTCGCAAATAAATTCTGAACGATCCTAATTTTTGGGAAAAATTTGATGAATCAGACGAATTGAATTTTTGAGAAATTCGCTCTTCTCTAGCCTGTATCTAAGATAACCCCATAAATGACTTCATCTAAGAAACTACACCCCTTAACGTATTCAAAACAGTATTTAGGAAGTTTATGAACCCATTATGCGTTTCACAGGAATTAAAGCATGAAATTTCAAAATTTCACTTTTTTTTCAGATTTTCAATTTTTATCCATTATTCACAAGAACACGGTAGATGTGACCAGGGAAATGCAACTTAATATTGATTCCCCAGATTCTGTTTTTTTTTCAAAGATATCCCATATGTGGCTCTAGTGCGCTATTTAGCTCAACCACAAGCCTCAGAATAGGAGGTGCACCTACCGGACTCTGGAGTCTCATTTTCATTACAATTTTATTTAGGCGCCATTCCGGGTTTTCAGGAACTAAAACTTAATAAACACTTCTAAAAAGCCCCCATATTTGAAACTACTCCCTTTAAGTAGTGAGTATATCCACCCCACAGGTGTTTCACAAATTTTTTTAGCATTAGGCTGTGAAAATGAAAAAAAAATATTTTTTTACAACAATCTCCGATTTTAGCTTAAAATGTTTAATTTTTACAAAGAATCCAGGAAAAAAGCACCCCAAATTTGTTACGCAATTTCTTCCAAGTTCGGTAATACCCTACATGTGGGTGTAAATTGCTGTTTGGCGCATGTCAGGGCGTAGAAGGGAGTGAGTGTTATTTGGCTTTTGGAACGCAGATTTTGGTGGGGCCAAGTCGCATTTGCAAAGACCCCGAAGTACCAGAACAGGTGAAACCTTCCAGAAGTTACCTCATTTTGGATTCAACATCCCTCAGGGATCTCATCTAGGGTGTACTGTGCATTTTGGGCACACAGATGTTCTATAGTTTTTTATTAGCATTGGGCCATGAACATGGGGGAAAAAAACTAGTTCAGCCATTGTTTTTTGGGCTTCAATTTTACAGTGTTCGCTGTACGTGATAAATGACAGGATAACCTTACTATTGGGGTTGGTACAATTGCAATGATATAAATTTTATATAGTTTTTTATGTTTTATTACTTTTACACACTAGACATGGTGTTTTTATGTTGTCCTATTCTGACAGCCATAACTTTTTCATTTTACTGTATACGGAGCTGATTATGGGCTTGTTTTTTGTGAGATGAGTTGACGTTTTTATTAGTACCATTATGGGGGGCATATGACAATTTGATCACTTTTTATTAAAGGGGTTGTCTCGCTACAATGATTGGGTTTTAATTAAAAGATCTTTAAAAAACAAGCAGCTTTGCAATGTATGTTCATTACAAATGTCCTACTGATTTTGAGTTATCCCTGTTAGTAGTAGTACATCAGCTTCTCAAATCTGTATAGCAGTGGACCTGTTGATCTTTATCTCACTGGCTGTCAGTTCTGATGAATCATCACCTTCTGAATACAGGTCAGAGCACAGAGCCCCTCCAGCACAGTATGCTTCTGTAGGGAAGGGAGGGGGAGGGCTCTGGCTTCTGTGTCTGTGTGGATTAACCCTGTGTGTGCCTGCTTCCTCCTGTTCTCTACACAGATTGAGGAGAGCAGAGATGAGGCTGATCAATAGATGTGACAGCAGTGAAGTGTGTTACTATAATCATGATGTGTCTTTGGAGCTTTGACTATACTAATAGAACAGATCAGGGACGCATGTGAACTGTTCATACCCCTCCCTGCTCTGCTGTATTAGTGACACATTGTGATAATAGTAACTCCACAGCTGCCCTGTGTCTGTTCTGACAGGGTCTGTTGGTTGCTGGAGATGTGGAGATTTGTATGCTAAGCAGGGGGTATAGGAACACTTGCATCCCCCCTGCTCTGCTATTAGCAATCACAGCTTCACAGAACTCTCCACACTCATAGATCAGCCCTCTCTGCTGTCTCTTGACTGTGGAGAAGATCAGCAAGAGCCTGCAGCAGACCTAGGCAGGCACACACAGGGTTAACTCTGGCAGCACACCCCCTCGCCCTCCTCCCTGCTGTATAGAAGTTATGGAGGAGAGCTTTCTGTGTGCTGAGGGGAGGGGGGAAGAGGGAGGAGAAGAGGCAGACAAGAAGCACGCCCCTGAATTAAAAAATCCTTTTCTCCAGACACATTGAAGCAGGCTGAAAGCCTGTAATGAGACAACTCCTTTAAGGTTTTTGTGAGTTATTTTGAACAAAATACAGCATTCCTTGTAGTGTTTATTTTTTACTGCGGTCACCGTGCGGTATAAATGACATGCTAGCTTTACTCAGCAGGTCGATACATTTACAGCAATACCAAATTTGTATATTTTTTATATTTTACTATTTTTACACAGTAAAAACACTTTTATTCAAAAAGGAAAACACGTTTTTGCATCGTCTTAGCCTGAGAGCCATAACTTTTTTATTTTTCTGTGTATGGACCTGTGTAGTGGCCTGTTTTTTGCGGGATTAGTTGACGTTTTCATTGGTATCATTTTTGGGGGGACATGACTTTTTTTGATCAGTTTTAAATCTGTTTTTTGGAAGGCAGGGTGAAGAAAATGCTGCAATCCTAGTAGTGTTTTTTATTTTTAATAGCGCTCACCATGCAGTATCCGTGACAAGTTAGCTTTACTCTGTGGGTCGATACGATTACGGCAATATCCAATTTCTATAGTTTTTTTTTATGTTGAAGCACTTTTTAAAAAAAGTGTTTTTATTGTATAAAACAATATTTATGCATCGCTATCTTCTGAGAACCATAACATTTTTTAATTTTTCTTATACAGAGATGTGTAAGGATTTCTTTTTTTTTTTGTGGGATGAACTGACGTTTTAATTAGTACACCAAAGGTGACACTAGTCCCTATCCTCCTCCGTGCACTGCGACATCTTCCCAGCTCACAGAGCATGACTAGAAAACTCTCCTATAGAAGTTAATGGGACTGAGTCAGTCTTAAGGCTCCTATGTGCATGAAGCTGCTGCAACATATCTCTCTGACTGCTGTTAAAACAGTGCAAGAAAGAATGTCTGACCCACAATCTTATATGGATAACTGAATTGAAAAATCTACAATCAGAAAATAAAAACTACTAGGAGGAAAAGAATATGGATCAGGGTCTTGATTTAACCCCTTACTGACATTTGACGTACCCATACGTCAAGGTCGGGTAGTGGTTCCAGCAAATTGACATATGGTTACGTCAGGGCGATCTTGCGAGCTCACAAGATCAGTACATGGGACCAGCGCTATATTACCGCTGGCATCACCCACAGCCGGAGTAATGAAAGTGAGACCCCAGAGTCCGGTAGGTGCTCCTCCTATTTTGAGGCCTGTGGTTGAGCCAAATAGCACACTAGAGCCACATATGGGATATCTCTAAAAACTACAGAATCTGGGGAATTGATGTCTCATTTACCTAGTCACATCTACCATGTTGCAGTGAATAATGGATAAAAATTGAAAATCTGCAAAAAAGTAACATTTTGAAATTTCACCTGCACTTTGCTTCAATTTATGTGAAATGCCTAATGGGTTGCTGAATGCTGTTTTAAATACTTCTAGTTTCTTAGGTGGGGTCAATTATGGGGTATTTAACATACAGGCTAGTCAGAGCCAAGTCAGAACTGGACTGGTCCCTAAAAATATTTTGCAAATTTTCTTGAAAATGTGAAAAATTACTACTAAATTTCCAAGCCCCTAACATTGTAAAAAAAGACATTTAAAAAATGATGCCAACCTACAGTAGACATATGGTAGATGCTAGTTATAAACTATTTTGAAAGGAATAACTATTTGTCTTACATGCAGACATTTTTGAATTTTGAAAATGGCAAATATTTTCAAATTTTCACATTTATCTTTTTCACTAATAAACAAGGAGTGTATGGACCAAAGTTTCTTACTAACTTAAGCACAATGTTGTATGAGAAAACAGTCTCTGAATCACATGGATAGGTTAAAGTGTCAAAAAGTTATTCTCACATAAAGTGACACATGTCAGATTTTAAAAACCGGGCTCTGTCAGGAAGGCCAAAACTGGTTCTGGCGAGTCGATAAATACAAAAAAATTGGGGACAGATTCCTTTTAAAAGTTCAAATCGCCCCTCCCACTCTTGCCATTTTACAAATAAAAAAAAATTACACATATTTGATATCGCTGCATCTGAAAAAGTCCGATCTATTAAAATATAACATAATTTATCCCGTACGCTTATCACCGTAGAAGAATTCCAAACACCTACATTGTGGTTTTTTTTGGTCATTTCACGTCCTCTCAACATTGGAATTAAATTGATCAAAAAAGTTGCATTTATTTCAAACTTGTACTAATAAAAAGTACACTTTAGCTTGCAAACATTTTAAAAATAGAAAATTTTTTGCTTTTTTTTTACGGTACCAAAACATCATGAAAACCGTACATGCTTGGTATTGCTGGATTCGTATCAACCTGTAGAATACAGAGAACACCTCATTCATACTGGAGAGTGAACGTCGTAAAAAAAAAAAAGACCCGCAAACATGGTGCAAGTACTTTTTTTTTTTTCCTCTTCACATTTTGCCCCACTTAGAACTCTTTTACGAGTTACCAGTATATTCTATGGTACAGAAAATTGCACCAGTAGAAAGTACCGCTTGGCCCGTAAGAGCTCTCCTCGGGGTATGTAGATGGAAAGATATGCTACCTTCTTAAGGGATTAATTAATGTGACAGATTTATAGGTTAGGTTGTTACGCACATGGCGATATCAAATATGCGTACTTTATTTTTGATTGGAGTTTGTAAAGGGGAAGAGGGCGATATATGTGGGGGGGGGGGGTTTTTGTGCGTGTTTTTACTTTTTTTTGCACTTTTTCACTATTTTTGACTTGTTTCCATAGAGGACTTGTATACAGCTGCAATCGTACAGGCCACTAGGACGTACTGGTACATCCAATGTCGGGAAGGGGTTAAAAAGTACATCTTGTCCTACCAAATAAAAAAGTCCTCATATGACTATGTAGACAGAGAGAGAACAAAGTTATGGCTCTTGGAAGGCGGAGTGGGAAAAAAATGGAGCCAAAAAATTATGATGATGCACTGGGAAGAGGTTAGTTGCCAAAATTAGGTGTTTTTCAGGATGTTTATTAAAGGGTTTTTCTGACTACAAACATTAGCTTTGATTATGAAGAGACAGTTAAATGTAGACATTTTCTAAATAGATTGGTCAATAGAGTTTACTTTACCATAGTGTGTACTCGGAGCACGTGAACACTCTTCTCTCATGACTAAACTGCATACCAGACCATACTCTATTATCTGATTTGAGCAGGGAGTGACATCAACCCATGGACCAACTGAGAGTCCAGAGAAAACGAATTATTTCTAACAAGTTTAACTGTTGTTGTACTGATAAGCCATAGTATTTACTCCTCACCGCCCATGTAGCTTTGTTTACTTTCAAATGAGCTCTGCTCTGCTCTTTGTAATGTCTCAGCAAACTATTGAGAGATGCTAAATATGTTAATCACTGCTATAGAACCACCCACATTATGAGGAGAGCGGAGTGAATGAGAAGTTGGCCCTGACTGTGAAACTGCATAGTGAAAAAATACCTTTAAGTTGTAGCACCTTAAGGTGTCTGCAAACTTCAGATGGTGCCTAAAATCAATCCCAATAAAAATGAGACCCAAAATACAGTAGTTGCTCCTCATATTCTGAGAGTTAATAGTGCATTAGGGCCACATATGGGATATCTCTAAAAACAGTAGAATCAGGGGAATCTATATTGACTTGAGCTTCCCTGCTAACATCTACTGTGTTCCAATAAATAATGGTTTCAAATTGAAAATCTGCAAAAAGTTTTGCATTTTTAAATGTCACCTCCATAGTTACATAGTTTGTAAGGCCGAAAAAAGACAGATGTCCATCCAGTTCAGCCTATTGCGCTATAGTGTTGATCCAGAGGAAGGCGAAAACCCCCATGAGGTAAAAGCTAATTGTCCACATTTTAGAGAAAAAAAATCCTTTCTGACTCCAATCTGACAATCCCTGGATCAATCAATTCTCCAGAATCCTAGTCACTGTAACTAGTTATACTATTAGGCCGTGTTCACACGGCTTATTTCGCTGCGGATTGGCGCCGTACTCCGCGCCGGATTTGCGCTGCAGTACGGCGCCAATCCGTCGGAGTAATTACGGTAATCCACTGTTCTCATAGAGAACAGTGGATTCCGTCGCTCCTTACCGCTCGGCGAATCCGCCGGCGGGGAGTGAAAGTGACATGTATCATATCACCATTTGCGCAATACACGCCGTGGATAATGCAAGTCTATGGGGCCCGAGCACGCACCCCGCGCGCCCCTCCGAGCCCCTATATTCAATAGCCGGAATTGCGAGCGCAATCCGGCTCACAAATATCCGGCTTGGAATAAGCTGTGTGAACGGGGCCTTATACTCGCAGAAATGCAATCCAGACCCTTTTTAGAACTCTGAGGTGAATTTGGCCATGACAAGTTCCACTGGCATGATAGTTCCACAGACCTTACTGCTCTTACAGTAAATAATACCTTTTTTTTCATGCATTCCCTTTTCTATGTTTATATTCTTTCCCTCAAGATGTAAGGATGGCCCCTTTGTTCTGAATACAGTCCCATGGGTATGAAATATCCTATGGAGAGATCTCATATTGGACGAATTTAATATATTATTATGTCCCCCCCAAGCCCGTCTTTTCTCTAAACTAAATAACCCTAATCTTTCTGGGTAGTGCAGTTCACCCAGTCCTTTTATATTTTGTGTGCCCGCCTTTTTGTATAGGTTCAAGCTCTACACATGTCTTTCCTGTGCACTGTTGCCTAAAAACTGTACACATATTCCATGTGTGTTTCCTAACCAGTGACTTTATAATTGGAGAATAAGTTCTCATCATGTGCATCTATGCCCCTTTTAATGCACTCCCATGATCATAGCCTTGCAGATGCTGCATGACACTGGCTGCTACAATTAAGTTTACTGTCCACCAGGATTCCCAAGTCCTTCTCCATTTCAGTTTTTCCATTTATCAAGTAATCATGAAATGGATTTATCCTCCCCCTGTGTATAACCTTGCATTTATCTATTTTAAACCTCATCTGCCTCTTCTCTGCCCAGGCCACCAGCCTATACAGATCCCTTTGTAATAAAAAAATATCCTCTATTGTGTTGTTTACTTTACAGAGCTTAGTATCATCTGCAAAGATCGATATTCCACTGTGCATCCATGGTGTAAGATCGTTATTGAATATATTAAAGAGAATAGGCCCAATAACTGAACCTGTTGGTACCCCCACTAATACAGGGATATATTCTGATGTATGTACCATTAATCACCACCCTTATGTTTCTATCACTGATCCAGTTGCTTACCCCCACATTTGCAAGCATCCTTCCCCCAGTCCAGCATTCTCATTATACATACCAACCTTTTATTTGACACCCGAATCAAAGCTTTAGAAAAATCTAGATATATAACCTCCAATGGCTTCAACCCCAATCCAAGTCCTATAACGAAACCTCCTCATAGAAGCTGATAGATTAGTTTTGACTGGACCGATCCAGTTTTAAAACCCCTCCATAGCACAACGGTTGTTAAGCCATCAGAACTGGTGATTAGATCAATTTTAATCTTCTTTAAACTGGACAGCACTTCTTCCTGGGTTAGACAAGAAAAATGTGGTTTCATTTTTGTGAAACAACTAGATGGCTACTAAAACTTACTTAATACGATTTTGAATACTTTAAGAGGTGCACATTTTTAGATGGTCTAACATATAGGCCTCTAAAGCCATGTCAGAACTGGTCCCTAAAAACATCTTTCTTGCAAATGTATTTAAAAATTTGTTGCTACTAAATTTATAAGCCCCCTAATTTTGTAAACAAAAAAATTAAGGCATTTAAAAATTGATGACAACATAAAGAAGGAATATGGTAGATGATAGTTATAAACTATTTTGTGTGTTATAACTATCTGTCTTACACACATTTTTGAACTGTGAAAATGGCAAATTTCTTCACATTTGTTATCTTTCAAAAGTAAACAAGAATTGTGTGGACCAATATTTATTACTAACTTAAGCCACAATCTGTCACAAGAAAACAGTATCTGAATCACATGGATAGGTAAAAGTATTAAAAAGTTATTTCCACATAGAGTGACACATCAGATTTGAAAAATGGGGCTCTGTCATAGAGGTCAAAACTAGCTGTGGCTTTAAAGGTTAAAATCAATTAGCAGCACTACAAAAAGTCCTTGTGTACTCCAAACCTAAAGTTCAAATGTAACAAAAAAAAGAAATTTTATTAAAAGGTATTGTTTTTTCTAGGTATGAATACCACTGGGCAGATGGAACAAATATAAAGAAGCCGATTAAGTGTTCTGCTCCCAAATATATTGATTACCTTATGACTTGGGTTCAGGATCAGCTTGATGATGAAACGCTTTTTCCCTCAAAAATAGGTAAGAATATTATCATAAAGAAGGGATTAATTTCTTTGTTACTTAAAGAGGTTTTCTCATCAGACATTTATGGCATCGCAAAAGGTTATGCCATAAATGTCCAATTGTTGTCTTGGCAATAGGCGCTCAAAAATCTTTGTTCAGAATGGAGAGTCGGTTAAGCTTGTGCTCTGCGTGGGACCTGCACCTATCAGACATTTGTGTTGTCTACCTACCTTTGTTACAGTGGTGGCTAAGTAATTGGCACCCCGCAATTCTGTCAGATAATACTCAGTTTCTTTTCCTGAAAAAGATTGCAATCACAAATTCTTTGGTTTTAATATATTCATTTAATTTGCTTGCAAAGAAAAAAAACCAAAACATAATGAAACAAAAATCAAATCATTGATTATTTCACCCAAAACTTTCAAAAATGGTCCCTTAACAAAGTATTAGCACAACCCTACCTAAAACTTGGAATGCAAAACCTTTAGGCCAAATAACTGTGAACAACACAACCCCTTCCCGGTAACCATCAATGAGTTTCTTTACAATGCTCATGCTGGAATATTAGACCATTCTTCTTTGGCAAACTGACCTCCAGGTCCCTGAGATTTTGTAGGGCGGCCTTCTCCAAAACGGCCATTGTGAATCGCCTCCACAGGTGATCCTATGGGATTACAGGTCTGACTCATTGCTGATGGCCACTTTAACAAGTCTCAGTGCCTTTCATAATGCATGCACACGTTCAAGCAGTCCTGGCAAGATGCAGCAATAGCAACCCCAAAACATCAGGGAACCTCCGTCATGTCTGACTGTAGGACCCGTTGTTCCTAGTTGCTTTGAATGCCTCTTTTATTTTCCTGTAAACTCTAAGTTGATGCCATTTTCCCAAAAAGCTCTACTTTTGTCTCATCTGACCAGAGAACATTCTTCCATAACGTTTTTAGCTTTCTCAGGTAAGTTTTGCAAACACCAAGCCTGGCTTATTTAAGACCGTGGTAAGAAGTGGGGTCTTCCAGGTATCCAACCATACAGTCACCTTTCATTCAGACGCTGACGGATAGTACGGGTGACACTGGTGTACCACATCTCGGACTGGAGGGCAGCTTGACTTTTTGGTATGTTAGTCCTAGGTTCTTTGATCCACCATCCGCACAATCTTGCGTTTGAAATCTCACGTCAATTTTTCTTTTTTCCGTCACATCTAGGGAGGTTAGCCACAGTCTCATGGGCTACGTACACATCTATGGGAGGTTAGCCACAGTGCCATGGGCCTTCCGTCCACCATCAAGAGGAGGTTAGCCACAGTGCCAGGGGCTTTACCATCTAGGGAGGGTTAGCTCACAGTGCCATGTGGGAGGTTAGCCACAGTGCTATAGGGAGGTTTGCCACAAGTGCCATCGGGCTTTACATCAAGGGAGGTAGGCAACAGTACCATGGGGCTTTAAACTACTTTGATGACCTGCGCACTGTAAGACAACAGAACAAACAGGTCTTTTGGAAAAAGGGAAAAATGGAAAAAAACTTGTAGCCTTGACCATTGCACAGGCTTCCCAACAATTTGGATTTCTCAAGTCCTCAGACAGTTCTTTGGTCTCTTTTTCTTTTCTCCGATGCTCAATGTGGTCCACACAAGACACAGGACAGAGGATGTCAACTTTAATCTGTCACCTGTTGCTGCAAAGTGTGATTTAGTTATTGCCAACATCTGGTTAGGTTCCACAGGTAATTACAGGTGCTGTTAATTACACAAATTAGAGAACAATAACATAGTTTTCAAACAGTTCCAATACTTTTTGTCCACCCCTTTTTTTTATGTTGGTTGTTGGAATTATATCCCAATTTTTTGCTTTATGACAATTCTTTTAGAGGTTTTTCCATTGAAGACAAAATTAAATGAAGATATTAATACTCAAAAATTTGTGATTGCAATCATTTTCAGGAATAAACTTGAGTATTATCTGACAGAATTGCAGGGGTGCCAATACTTTGGCCACCACTGATCAAAAAAAGGTCTAGGGCCCCCAAGTAAATTTAAAAAAAACGCTAAATACAGCCTTCTCACCAGTCCTAGTTACAGTGGACTATTTCTCCAGTCTTCTGTTGGCACAGCATCATTTCCAAATGGGGACTAAAGACTGCTTCAGCCAAACTTAAATCACCGTTCCAAGATGTTCGATTCCGAACGGTTACGTAAGTTAGGGGCATAAGACCACTGCAAACAATAGGTGGCTGCAACGATAACATCCCCATTTGGAAGTGACACTGTGTCAACAGAAGATCGGAGAGAATCAGTGAAGAACAGGAGACCCGTGTGAAGTGAATGTACTTTAAAGAGTGGATTTATTTGGCTTCATCATGTCTATGTGTTACATTGATGCACTTCAGTTTCTCAGCACTACAAATTCCATGGGCATTTCTTTTTCCTTCCAGCTGGGGTGTTTCATTACTGAAGGGGATACATCATCCCCCTCCCCCTTCACTGTTCACTAGCTCCTCTCCCAAGTCAGTGGTGCTCTCCCCTCCCCTCTGTCGAGTCCACATGTCACTGTGTTGTTCCACTCTCCTCTATACATCAGTATTTTATAAGAGCTGTTTACATACCACAAGAAGTGGCCTGCATTCATTCTAACAGTCTTTCCATGAACTCAGAGTACGAACTCGCTCTCCTCTCACAGCTGGAGGTTTGTTACAGGTTTAATCCAGTCTTCACCAGAGAGGCACAGATCTGTCTCCCTTCTATGTTACACGCATAGGCCACCTAGGCACAATTCCGCTGTTTCTGATGTAGAAAGCAGCTGCAGTGTACTGTGGAGCAGCTGCCTGTGCACAGAGAAATGGTTGCCGCCCCTAATCTTGAGGTGAGAATAGCAGGAATGCACCCATGCTCCCGTGAATACAACTGAGGGCCAGACAAAATGTAAATTAGTAGAGCCGTCAGCCAATGAAATGAAAGGAGGTGGAATCTGACCGGCACTGGGGAACAGTGTTTACACAAAACGAAGATAAGGCAGACTGTGAAGAAGAACGAGCTTTACTAAAGACATCCAATTAGCAAAGTTGCTTGTTTTCACTGTCCCCTTATTCTGAAGACCATTTAATGTAATGATACAACCCCTTTAAGTTAACTTTTTACTGAGGTGGAGATACGACTTTAATAAATATTTTGATGATACATTGTACATAAAGATATAATAACACACAAATCCAGCAATTAATTCCAGCACGTAATTAAGAAAGCAGAAGACTGAGCAGAGGACATTTCTTTTTATAAAAATTCTTTGTTTTTTAAAATTTATTTTTATGGTTTTGCTGACCTTAGAAAAAAAAACAAAAAAACCTACTTACCTCTCCTCTCACTTCAGATCCATGCTGTTGTCCCCACTCTGCCCGGTCTTCTGTTTATCTCCTGTCTCCTTTGAAACAGTGATGTCACCACTGCAGCTGCTGGTATAATGCAGCGATCACATGCCATAGCTTGTCGTCACAATTCATAGTTTCATAGTTTGTAAGGCTAAAAAAAGACAAGTCGTCCATCTAGTTCAGCCTGTTTTTTGCTAAGGTGTTGATCCTGAGAAGTGGCAAAAACCACCCAATGAGGAAGAAGCCAATGGTCTCAATTTAGGGAAAAAATTCCTTCCCGACTCCAAAACTGGCCATCTGGAAAAAATCCCTGGATCAACGACCCCTCTCCAGAATTCAGGTTAGTTTACTTTCATATTATGTCAAGTAATGGCCTGTGACCACTGCAGCTGAGATGTTACATTCAGAAGTAAACAGCAGATTGGGGAAGAGGTTGATGAGATGGTTGCGTATACATTTTTTTTACTTTCTACAGCCACCAGAACCCTAAAAATAAATTATTTTAAAAAATCCCTGTAGCTATATGGCTTAAAGTACAGTGATAAGAAATTTGGTCCACAAAAAATTTAATAATGTCCCAAAAGAGAGACACCAAAATTCCAAAATCAAACAAAACAAAAAAGGCGTTGGGAGAAAGAAATACAAATGAAAAGGAGTTTTCTTTTTCTTAAAGACAAAAAATATCCAAAATATGATAAAAATATTTTTTTTATTCTCACAAAAATGTTAATAAAACAAACAGTCACAGGACATAGAAACAACATGAGACAAGGGATAAGTGGAAAAAAACATAATACCATAACTAAAGAAAAACTACGAGAACAAAAAACAAAAAAATGGTGGTACAAATCACATAAATAAATAAATTGTATCATTTTAGTATGTGTCCACCCAGAAAATATCTGCCAAATAGTAACAAATAGAATATAACTCAAACTATGTAGTAAAGTAACTAATTGGGTGGAGACATATACAAAGCCGTGACAACTATCATAACAAGTAATACATTTTGTGTGCACACCCACCATCAAAAGACCTGACGCGCGTTTCTCCAGACAAAGCCGTTGGCGCGTCGGGTCTCTTGTTGGTGGATGCGCACACATAATGTATTACATGTTATTGTAGTTGTCATGGCTGTATCACATGTCTCCACCTATATTTGATTTTTTACTATACAGATTGAGTTATATTCTATTTGGCAGATATTTTCTGGGCAAACACATTGATATAGTCAGGTCATACTGGAATGATACAAATTATTTATTTATGTGATTTGTGCACCCATTTTTTTTCCTTAACCCCTTACTGACATTTGACGTACCCATACGTCAAGGTCGGGTAGGGGTTCCCGCAAATTGACATATGGGTAGGTCATGGCAATCTTGCGAGCTCTGCTTGTGAGTGGATATTACGTATATTATCGCTGGAATCATGCCGCATCCCCCACGGCCGGAGCTCAGGTGATTAACCCTTCATTATCGCGACCGATCATGGTTGCGATAATGAACTAGCAGGCAGGAGGAGTGAGCCCGCACTCTGCACCGTTACTGGTCCAGTCAACCAATAGACCGGATGCTTTCTAAAAGCATCTGGGTTATCCGGTGATGTCACCATGCCCGCAATGCATTGTGGGCATGGTTATTGATAGTCACCATGGTGACCAGTACACAGCAGTAATGCTGTGTGCAGGTCTCCTTTGTATAAGGGATTTAAATATCGCTCATACAATTCCCCTCTGGGGAAAAGTGGAAAAAGTGGGAAAAAAAAAACACCCCAAAAAAACAAAGTGTACAAAAGTAAAACACAAACAAGAAAAATAAAAAACATGTACACTGCCCTTTTCCACTTTACAAATGCCAATTGCCCCAAAAAAGATCAAAAAGAAACAAAGTACCCATATTTGGTATCTCCACATGTGTAACTACCCACTATATAAATATGTCACGTTAATTAACCCTTATGGTGAACGCCTTAAAAAAAAAAAAACAGACACAGAATTACGATTTTTGTTCATCCTGCAGCACATAAAATGGAATAAAAAGTGATCAAAACTCATATAAACACCAAAGTGGTGCCAATTAAAACGTCAGTTCATCTTGCAAAAAAAAGTCCTTACACAGCTCTGTATACGGAAAAATAAAAAAGTTATTAAGTTTTACACAATTTATGCATTAATATTGTTTTTCACATAAAGTGACACATGTCAGATTTTAAAACTGGAGCTCTGTCAGGAAGGTCAAAACTGGCTCCGGCGGTAAGGGGTTAATTATGGTGTCATTTATGTTTTTGTAACTGATCCCTGGTCTCATGTTGTTTCTATGTAAGTCTTGTGACTGTTTTATTAACATTCTTGTAAGAGTGAATAAAAAATTATCATAGTTTTGTGTTCTTTTTTTTGTCTTTTCTAAAAAAAAAAAACCTTCTTTTCGTTTTTGTATTTCTTTGTCCCTGCACCTTTTTGTTTTGTTTGTACGTGGCTTAAAGGCTACATGCACAAGGCTTGGTTGGTGATATACAAAGTCCTTATGGTATGGTACTACCATATGAAGCAATTCATCTGTGTGTGGCTGATGTAGCTATAGTGTTCAGAATTTTTTTGCTCTGATACATAAGTACCCATTCACATTACATTTTATAGCTTCGCCACTAGTTTCTGTTAGAATATATTCAAAATGGTAACTAGACTGTTGCGCTACTAGGCTAATGCTAACTGTTAATTGTCTGACTATGGTAACATTGTATCATTTTCCTATATTCTAGGCGTTCCTTTTCCGAAGAACTTCATGTCTGTAGCTAAAATTATATTAAAGCGACTTTTTCGAGTCTATGCCCACATCTATCACCAGCACTTTGACTCAGTGATCCAGTTGCAGGAAGAGGCACATCTCAACACATCCTTCAAGCACTTTATATTTTTTGTCCAGGTGATGATAACAGTTTGCTGTTTGGAAGAACCACAATTTGCCTGTATTCTGTGTCCGTTTCAGTTATTGAGACCTTTATGTTCTGATAACAATCAATGTTATAATTGTGGCATGAACCCTCTAATGTATACGTCCTGTTAAAGGAGACACTTCAGCATTTTACATGTTGATAAAAATTATCTAGTTTTTTGTAACTAACTTCATCAAAGTTCAGCGTTTAACTAAATTCAGGGACAACATCTTTAAGGTATTGTTGGTACTTAGCTGTAATAATATAATAAGTTATAGTGAATAGGATTCTGGTGAGGGGTTGTTTATCTAGGGATTTATTCTGACTGGCAAATTGGAGTCGGCAAGGATTTTTTTCCCTGAAATGAAGGGGGGAAAAGGGGGAGGGGAGAATAAAGTAGCTGACAGGGTCTCTTTAAGAGGCTAACTACACATCTTGCAATTTTCTGAGCTTTGACAAGGACATGTTCTAATGGTAAATTTTGTTGACAATTCACAGGAGTTCAACTTAATTGATAGAAGAGAACAAGCTCCTCTACAAGAACTTATTGAAAAGCTGACATCCAAGGACAGATGAGATCCAAGCCAAAAGTGCACAGATGCCTTTAATTCAAGCAAGCTTTGTTTTATCATTTCTGTTCACTTTATAACAGCCAAAACCTATTTGATTTTTGTTGATTTTTTTTTTGCGTGTTTTCTTACAGAGGGAAAGTGATGTATCTGTTTTCTTGCCTTCTAGTGATTCCAGTTGATTGTATTTTACATAAGCTGTTTCAGAGGAGAAGGAATCTGTTGTACCCCTGTAATACTTTGCACACCCTTTTACTGCACTGATGAGATTGTTATGTATAATGTGCCTAATTTAAATACGCCTCAATTTCTACTCAACCACTAAAGATATTGTACATTACGACATGAATGCTTGCTGATTTCCTGGCTAATGTACGAAGCAGCCAAACAGAACATGAGATCTGATATGTAGGATGTGTGTTTTGCCCATAGCAGTGTAAACCAGACACCATAAACACATTTTCATGTTCGGTATGCTTCTAATATACACTCTTAAAGATGGCAAAAAAGCATGAAAGAGATTTTGTCTATCGAGTTTTCTGACTTGCAGTCACAAACTAATGTATGTATATTTCAGAATTATGGCAGCATTTTCACATCAGTCTTGATGCTTGCACAGTTTCAAAAATGTATGCCTTAAGCTATTTTAGTTCCTACAACTAACAGGAAAACACAAAATCTGATTTCTTTTGTGGTTGGGCTTGATCACAAAAATCAGGTAACCACTAAAAGGAATGTAATATGTTATAAAAGTGCACTACAACAAATATTTGCAGTTGTGTAGCAACATTTGGAAAAGTTTAGACTAATGAAAGTGGATTAAAAATAGATTGAAAAACTGTTGACCCATGACAGGAAGTACAGTCTTCTACAACGCGTCAAAGATGACAAGAGATTAAGCTGAGATGTGAAATAAACAATCTAAGTGCTTCTGTGCAGATCTGAACAGTAATATGGTCAACGTACACATATATGGATTTACAGGGATCATACAATAGGATATGCCATCAAGGCATATTTACCTACCCCCCCGCGTTGGTCGGGAGTGTTCTGGAAATGGGGGCCCACCGCTGCCTCTCTATCTCTTCCCCCCGGCGAGGATGGTTAAACCTACCGCAGCTGAAACAGCTGTCAGAGGTTCTGTGTATAAGCGGTTTTCAGGGCAGTGGCAAGAGACTCTACGCTGAAGCCACTAACCACCACCGGCAATGCTCTGATAGCTTTCTGCATAGGAAACTAGGAGAGCAAGAGTTCCAAGAGCACTGCTGGGAAAGAGGGTGTGGCTTCTCGGGAGCCCTCTAAGCTCCACCCCCTCCTCCCAGCAGAGCAGTGCGAAGATCCAGGATGCTGGTAGAAGGACAGGTGAGTGCATTACCAGGGGTTGTTTGTGTCAGGTGGATGGCTGAGTGTGTGTGTCTAAGTATGTGTTTGAGTGTGCGAGGGGAGGGGGGTGTGTTTGAGTGTACTGGAGAGGGGTGTTTGTGTATTTCAATGTGCCGGGGAGGGTGGCTGAGTGTGTGTATTTGAGTGTGCAGTGGAGGGGTTTGTGTGTATTTGAGTGTGCAAGGGGGTAGGAGTTGCACACTCCCCCGCACACTCAAATAATTGGCGGTCTCAATGGAAAGGAAACAGGCCACAGGTGATAAAAGTTGCCCTCCCTGCCTCCTGCCCCATGTGGTCTTTCTCTAGCAGCTGCAGAGGGCTGGATACTGGACGCAAAGGGCAGGAGTTGTCCCGTGTCTCCTATCCCTTGCTCCTGACCCCTGTGGTCTGTCTCTGGCAGCTGCAGGGGACAGATTCTGGCGATTGCTTATAGCAATAGCCTATTCAGCATCCAGGAAAGCTGGGTGACACTCCATCTCCCAAAGGTGGCACCCAGTATTCCTATAATGGAAAGCTGGATGTTACCTGTGGGCGATGGGTGTCACCTAGCATTCCTGGATGTTGGATAGGGTATCCAGCCTATATGTATGTGTGCAATGTTTGTTTATTTACAGGTTCCCATTTTGACTACTGCAGATTCGGTGGACTATGTCAGATCAACCTTGGATCTATTTTTTTTTTGCAAATAAAATGGTTAAAGAGGGTTATAGTCGGGGAGTGTTTAAATTTTGTGCAATTTGTGTGGTTTTTTTTTAATAATTCCAGCAATAAAGTTGTTTTACAGATGCCTATTTCAATCGCTCAGGCTTGGTGTCAGCCAGTGGTGTTTGTAGTTGCCCAAGACTGACACTAACCCTGTGTTACTATTACCCCAATACCCAACACACCAAGGGTACTGGAACGAGCCTGTAACCGTCAGGGGCCGACCCTCTAATGTGAGGGTCCACTTCTGTAGCAGCAGAAAATGGGGGGACCACGTTGTTTTTTTTCCAGAAAATGTATTTATTTAATGAGAATCTAAACATGGACATCCACTGTAATGATTAAAGGAGGTGCCCACTTTAGGATTCTCAATAAATAAATGATTTTTGGAAAAAAAATAAGACGTGGGGTCCCCTCCATTTTCCATAACCAGCCAAGGTAAAACTGACAGCTGCAGCCTGATACTATCAGAATGGGAAGGTCCATTAACACTGGTCCTTTCCCATTCTAAAAATACCAGCCCGCAGCAGCCCCAGAAGCGGACCATTACATTAGAGGGTCCACTTCTGACAGTTACCTGGCTCTTCCCAGTACTCCTGGTACCTTGGGTACTGGGGTAATAGTGACACAGGGTTAGTGTCAGCCTTAGGGTGACAAAAACTACTGCTGGCTTATACCAAGCCCGAGCGATAGTATTGAAGAGGCATCTGACAGATGCCTCCATTACTATCACTGGAATAATATGGACAAAAAACACAAATTGCACAAAAAAACTTTTATTTAAATAAACACTCCCCGACCTCAGCTCCCTTTCACCATTTTATTAAAGGAATCAATCCAATGTTGGTCTGACATAATCCAATGAGTCTGACATAGTCTAAAAGGGGAAATCTGTATGAATATAAGAACAATAAAAATAATATGACAGTACTAAACTCCATCTCCTCCATCCCCTGAAGATCATGTCTGAAGAGTTCAACCTGCACAATATAATTTTTTTTGGGGGGGGGTTAAAGCCCACAGCAGCAGAACAATCTCCAGTGGGGTTCTCCCCCCCCCCCCCAAGGAGATTGCAAGCTGTGCTTTGTACTCCACCCTCCCACCACTCTCCACCATTGTGTTATGCCTCCTAGTGCCAACACAGCATACAAACCCTCAATCACCCCATAACCTCTCCACCTAATAACCCATAGTCCTCTCCATCCACCTTATCACCCCATAACCTTGTCACCTAATACCCTATAGTCCTCTCACCTTCCCCTGTCACTCCACCTATCACCCCATGTGGAGTTTGTACAGAGATGAGCACAGGTAGGTAAGTGTTGAAAAAAATAGAATTCAAAGATGTTTGTGTAGTACATTTTGCAGGGATGAGCCGTAGCCAGGAGAAGTCATCATTGCGATCTGGACAGGATGGAGAAGCAAAGGGAAAAATTAAAAATTTCAGTCATAGAAAAAGTCTCCTGTGAGTTCCTAGATGTAACTGCACTGTAGTCACTTAAATGTCGACAGAGCCTGTGTACACTGATATCTACCACTATATAATCACTGTATGGTGGAAATATTGGTAGTAGTTTAGCGGTATCTCCCAGTTCTCCTGAATGCTGAATAGGTTATCCAACGTCCAGGAAAAGCTGGGTGACACCAAAACCCTAATTTAGTTTTCTTCCAGAGCCATTACACAGTTAGATGGAATGGGCGTGGCTTTTGTGAAGGGGGTGTGGCTAAATAACAAGAGGTTGTGGTCATGCAAATGTTTGGGGTGACGTGCTAAGCACGCCACACCTTCAGATCTCCCTGAGGCCCACTTTCAAAAGTTGGCAAGTATGCATCAAGGGTTTATGGGTGTGGATCCCACCATTTTTGGTGGCCCATTACGGAGATAGGTATGAGTGCAGGCTTACACCTATCTAGGTAATGGGCCACCGAAAGTCGTGACTCAGAATGTAGAGCCGGTTGCGCTTGTGTACAGTTCTTCATTTTGTTATATGGGAGTTCAGCCGTACACATCGGTCACCTGTACTTGGAACTCACATAGCACAGAATGCAGAGTCATACACAAGCCCAACTGGCTCTCCATTCTGAGCCGAGACATACGGGAGCCCATTTCAGAGAAAGGTGCACACTTTGATGGCAAGTTGATAATATACGCCATCAAAGTACATAGTGGGAACACCCCTTTAAATCACTTTAAAGCCAGGAGTGTGGACATGTTTTCACTACTTTGCATCATCTCTATTTTATATCCAAAACACAATGGATAACTCTCGAGTATCTAGAGAGTCTTTAATCCCTCCAACCTCCCAAGACTGAAGCTGAGATGTAGGCAGCTGTTCCTAATGTGCATATCACTAGAAAGTTTAAGTAAAGATAAAGACAAATTTTGCCAGTTTGTTACAGATAGACCAGTTGTATGAACAGCTCTTCTTACCAACTTCTGATATCAGACATCATCTATGGCTCCTGATGCATATCATTATTAAAGTGATCTTTACTTTATAGTCATTGACCAGGCTGTCTACCTAAGGTTGTAGTTTTATGGTCTTATTGGAATAAGCTTAAAGAGGACCTATCACCTCCAAGAAACCTCATGAATTAACAGAAGACTACAATACAAACATTTTCTCAAATATACTCATTAAGAAAACCAAAGAATTTCACCTGTAATTCAGTTTAAAAATAAAGCGCTGTCCTTTAAGACAGCTCTGAAGTCGGACGAAGTCGGCACCTGACAGCTTGATGGATCACTATGTTGACACTATGTGAAAATAACGGTTTCTGATCTGGGAGAGTCCTCTGTGCAGGGGGAACCAAGAAGTCTACATCATGTTTACACCAACAGCAGTGTAATATAGATACCTGTGTGCTATGGAGGAGGAGGCTGAAGCAACCGGTAACCTCTGTCTCCGTGTACTGTGCCTGCTGTACTGTATGTAGGGAGAGATCCCGATTACCCTGTAAAAGCAGCTATGCCCTCAGCTCTTCCTGCACAGTTGGTATTTCCCACTGAAGTATTCCTTCTAAATAAGGACCTCCTGAGTTACAAAGTGAAAGCAAAACTTGTTCTTCTGTATTACTGAGGTACATCCTCTGGTTTGATAATGACATGTATTTGAGAACAGTGTTATTTTATCTACTATCAATTTATGTGTGTTTGTTTGGTGATGATCGGTACTCTTTAAGGGAAGAGAACTTGTACTCCAGTTCCACCAGTTGGAGGTAGTATTTTTCAAAATCCCATCCGACCAATTATAGAACTCTAAAACATAACTAGAGAGTTAAAGCCAAGCCTGTAAATCATCTTTATGGAGACGGACACATGCACACAACTATTTTACCCCTTTAGAGCTAGATTTATGGTCTAGAATTTTTTGAAGACCTGGCCTAAAGCCTGCATTGGCCTGTGCAATTATTATCATATTAAACTGTAATTTGATCTGCATGCACTTTAATAGTCATATTATACAGCTATATAGATAATATGCAACTGTGATATGTAAATTATGATCACACACATCTGTATACAACAAACTGTCAGCTAAATAATATATGCAAAGAAGCATTTGACTTTGCACTTTTGCATAGGAATATGAAATCTATTGTATTTTTAGTATTAAAGGGGTTCTGCCACTTCACAAAATCCCTTGTGAGGCCACCTTGTAGCTGGCTTCAGAGAACAGGAGATTGATTTCACTTGGGAAGCCTTCCCCCATTTATCTCTATGGGAGTCCCAAACATTCCCGAGCACACCGCTTAGCTATATTCAGAATTCTCATAAAAATGAATAGGGAAAACTGCGCAAGTATGGCCCTCTCTCCATTCTCTGAGCCCAACTCCCAGCAAGCTACGAACTGGCCTTGGAAAGGGATTTCACAAAAAGGGAAAACCCCTTTAAACACTGTAAACAATTTAATATGTCTGTATGCTATTTATGCAGAGGGCTCTTTTTTAATATGATTGTTCCATAATCAAAATAGCATAACTTATAACCATTAATAGCACTGCAAGATATCTGGGAACCTTACATCAACTAAGCCATATTTCTAGTAACTTATCTAATGTCTCTCAATAAGCAGCTTTTAGCAAACTTTGGAGAGAAAAAAATGATTTTTCCTGGTGCTGCTGTGAGGTATGGTGAGAAACACTCAGGTGGAGTCACATATACTGCTCCATTTTCCTGACCGGCCCTGGATCGATATTTGTTACATGCCTGTATGCTGTATCCAAGTAACTTAAAGTGGAACTAAACCCAACAAACTGAAACATGACTTCATCTCTTATGGACAGCAAAGACCTTCTATGTAAATTGAGGAAAGAGGTTTATTCTACAGCACAAACTGCCTCTAACAGATCCAATCTACTAACTAGTAATATGAAACAGACATTCTTATGCTGTGTTACATGGGCAACTGCAGACCTCAGCTTTTCCTGTCGTCAACAACCAACATATTAGCTAAGTTTATTACCTTCTCTACCTATATTAATTTTCTTATAGGTTTAGTTCCAATTTAAGGGATCAACATATATTTTTTTATTCTCTGAAATAAGTGATATAGCACTTACTGGTAATGCTGTCCATTATATTGAAACATTACTTCAAATGCAATATATGTTTTGCAAAACTTTTATTGTTGAATAAACCTACAGAACTCCTGTGTCCGAGAATGCTTGTTTTTTACTTTTTAATAAATACTGGGCCCCAAATAGCCCCTGATACTATAGCCAAATGGGGTCTTAAAGGGTTTTCCCATCTGACTGTTTCACCATCAGTTTTAGGCACACACTTCCTATTCAGGCTGTTAGTGGCCCTGCAGCAGTGACTGACATTTCGGCTCTGCTATTCTTGAGCCTGTTAAAGGGACATCAGTAATGGAGGGGTTTTTATTCACTAACCATTAAACCTTTACTGAAGTGTCACAGTGAAATAGCAGTATCCGGAGGTCCTAATCCCAGCAAGAGATATGGAAGAGCTTAGGGAGGATTGTGTGCTAGTAATAAAAAAGGCGGATAAAGGAGGGGCTACAGTAATGCTAGATAAGGAGACATACATCAATGAAGCAGAACGTCAACAAGGGGACATAATGATATATGAAAAAGGGATCCGATGCAGGAAATTGAGAATGAAATAAAGAGGATAGCAGAAGAAGTTGTACTGAATGGTATTATAGGCAATGAAATCACGAAGATGTTGGTGCCGGAATGTCCAAGGATCCCCATCCTTTATCTAGTCCCTAAAATTCATGAAACTTTGATCTCTCCCCCGGGACCCCCTATTGTTTCAGGGATAGGTTCTGTTTTCCAACCTGCGGCGATATATGTTGATGGATTTTTACAAAAGGTTGTTTCTAAATTGCCTTTATGCCTCAAAGACACCTAAGACTTTCTAGGTGGGATAGAAAATTTGTATATCAGTAAAGTTACATTTTCGTGTACTTATGATATACAAAGTTTATACACAAACATACCTTTAAATCAAGGCATGGAGGCAGTGCAACGAAAACTTGGGGAGGATGCTAGTTCAAACCGCATGATTGGATTCCTGCAGTGGCATAGCTACAGGGGTTGCAGCGATCGCAGTTCGACCGGGCCTCTGAGCCAGAGGGGGCCGCTGGCTCGCATCGAGCTAGTGCTGCAGCAATCGCTGCCTGCGCGGTATCAGTGTATACCGGCCGCTTAGCTCACTGGAGGCAGCGGCGCAATGAAGGGAGCTAATTGCGCCGCTGCCTCTCCTTGGCCACACAGCCGTCATAGGCTGTATGGCTGAGGACTGCCGGAGGATGATGTCACGCCGCCAGTGACAGGCAAAAGAGGAAGCCGCTCGGCTGGGAAGGAGGAAAGCTAAGTATCAGTGTTATTTTTAATTTTGGTTACCTGCCTGTGGGGACCTATATCTATCTATATACCTGCCTGAGATCTATGTCTATATACCTGCCTGAGGGGAGCTATTTCCATCTATATACAGTACAGACCAAAAGTTTGGACACACCTCATTCCAACAGTCTTCTGTATTTTCATGACTATAAAAATTGTAGATTTACACTGAAGGCATCAAAACTATGAATGAACACACGTGGAATTATATACTTATCAAAAAAGTGTGAAACAACTGATGATCTGTCTTATATTCTAGGATCTTCACCTTTTGCTGTGATTCCTGCTTTGCACACTCTTGGCATTCTCTTGAGGAGCTTCAGTCACCTGAAATGGTTTTCACTTCACAGGTCGCCCTGTCAGGTTTAATAAGTGGGATTTCTTGCCTTATAAATGGGGTTGGGACCATCAGTTGTGTTGTTCAGAAGTCAGGTGGATACACAGCTGATAGTCCTACTGAATGGACTGTTAGAATTTCTATTATGGCAAGAAAAAAGCAGCGAAGTAAAGAAAAACGAGCGGCCGTCATTACTTTAAGAAATGAAGGTCAGTCAGTCCGAAAAATTGGGGAAACTTTGAAAGTGTCCCCAAGTGCAGTGGCAAAAACCATCAAAGAAACTGGCTCACATGAGGACCACCCCAGGAAAAGAAAGACCAAGAGTCACCTCTGCTGCGGAGGATAAGTTCATCCGAGTCACCAGCCTCCAAAATCGCAGGTCAACAGCTGCTCAGATTAGAGACCAGGTCAATGCCACACAGAGTTCTAGCGGCAGACACATCTCTACAACAACTATTAAGAGGAGACTGTGTGCAGCAGCCTTCATGGTAAAATGGCTGGTAGGAAACCACTGCTAAGGACAGGCAACAAGCAGAAGAGACTTGTTTGAGCTAAAGAACACAAGGAATGGACATTAGACCAGTGGAAATCTGTGCTTTGGTCTCATGAGTCCGAATTTGAGATCTTTGGTTCCAACCACTGTGTCTTTGTGCGACGCAGAAAAGGTGAACGAATGGACTCTACATGCCTGGTTCCCACCGTAAAGCATGGAGGAGGAGGTGTGATGGTGCTTTGCTGGTGATACTGATGGGGATTTATTCAAAATTGAAGGAATACTGAACCAGCATGGTTACCACAACATCTTGCAGTGGCATGCTATTCCATCCGGTTTGCATGTAGTTGGACCATCATTTATTTATCAACAGGACAATGACCTGAAACACACTCCAGACTGTGTATGGGCTTTTTGACCAAGAAGGAGAGTGATGGGGTGCTACGCCAGATGACCCGGCCTCCACAGTCACCAGACCTGAACCCAATCGAGATGGTTTGGGGTGAGCTGGACCGCAGAGTGAAGGCAAAAGGGCCAACAAGTGCTAAGCATCTCTGGGAACTCCTTCAAGACTGTTGGAAGACCATTTCAGGTGACTACCTCTTGAAGCTCATCAAGAGAATGCCAAGAGTGTGCAAAGCAGTAATCAAAGCAAAAGGTGGCTACTTTGAAGAACCTATAAGACATATTTTCAGTTGTTGCACACTTTTTTGTTAAGTATATCATTCCACATGTGTTAATTCATAGTTTTGATGCCTTCAGTGTGAATCTACAATTTTTATAGTCATGAAAATACAGAAAACTGTTGGAATGAGGAGGTGTGTCCTAACTTTTGGTCTCTACTGTACATGGCTGTGGGGACCTATATCTATAAACGTGCTTCTGTGGACCTATATCTATCTATATACCTGCATGAGGAGACCTATATCTATCTATATGCCTGCCTGTGGGGACCTATCTCTATATACTTGCCTGAGGAGACCTATATCTATCTATATACCTGCCTGAGGGGACCTATATCTATATCCCTGCCTGATTGTGGGGACATATCTACAGTATATACCTGCCTGACTGAGGGGAGCTACAGTGTATACATGCCTGACTGTGAGAATATATCTATATACCTACCTTACTGAGGGGATGTAAATATATACCTGCCTTACTAAGGGGAGCTTTATATACCTGCCTTACTCGGGGACGTATCTATATACCTGCCTTACTGAAGGTATAGAGTAAGTTTCCACAAAAATAAACCCCCAAAACAAATTTTTCCCCGTTTACCCTATTTTTTTTTTAGTCCGGCCCTCTAAAACCATCCCATTTTCTCATGCAGCTTCATTGGAAAATTAATTGCCCAGCCCTGATTTGGAGTCCTAACATGTTTGTGTGGTAAATTCCGCAGGGATGGGTTGTGGCCAAGAGAAGACGTCATGAGGGTCTGGACCAGATGAAGAAAGAGAAAAGCCGTCACCTAGGAGTCACTAAATTTAACTGTCCTGTAATAACTTATATGTCTGTAAAACCTCTGTACACTGATATCTACCACTATATGATCACTGTATGGCCATAATAGTGGTCTTCGTGTAATGGTTTATATTCAGTAACAGTACAGTGGTTTTTTTCAGTCTCCTTATGGTGATGATATGTTGTCATGCTGTGGCGGTATTATTTGGTCCTTGCATATTGTTGTTATTGGTAATGTTGGTCTTGGTATATTAATTTGATCAGATATAGTATGATGGTAATGATGTGTGGATCATGTTGCAGGTAATGTTGCATGCAAGCACTCATGTGTGAGATGCTGCCGGGATTTCCTAAGCCTCAGGGTCGAGGGGCAATAACGAGATCTCCCTCCTCTTCCTGTAATGTGTGGCAGCCTCTTACTACTGAAGGGTAATCAGTATCAGTGGTGTCCACCCCTGCCTCATCATCCTCCTCCACGTCCTCATCCTGACCGTCACCAGAGCCTTAGCTTGCCTCATGCACTGCCGTTCTGCTCCCGCCCTCAAACCACCGCCTAAAGAAGACCTATACAATTGTGAAGCAGTCGGCCTTCTACATCCTCCGGCGAGTAAGGCTGTGTTCGCCTCCTCCTCCATCACTGCTGGAACCTGCTGCCGCAGAGTGCCTAACGCTTGTTCCAGTAAAAATATGACCACAATGGTCATGAAAACAATGCCATCCTCCTGACTGACCATTTTGGTGGCCTCTTTAAAACTGCCAAGGATGGTGCAGAGATCCTTAACCTGCCTCCACTCTCTATGGTTGAACAACCCGAGGTGCAAAACACTGATAGTCAGGCCATGAGACATTTCATACTGCATAATGGCATTACACTGCTGCCACGATCGCTGGAGCTTGTGGAGAGTGAAATTCCATCATGTTGCCACATCACTTATCAGATGGTTGACAGGGAGGCCCAGATGATGCTGCAACGCTGCCAGTCATGCCGAAGCAGAGTGTGAACGCCGGAAGTGTGAGCTAAGACCTCGAGCCTTCCGCAGTAGACAGTCAAGACCCGGGTAGCACTTGAGAAATTTCTGCATAACCAGGTTCATGACGTGTGCCAGGCAAGAGATGTGTGTAAGTCTACCGATCCTAAGGACAGCAAGGAGATTTTTCCCGTTGTCATATGCCACCTTGCCTGGTACCAGAAGAAGTTAGCCGCTGGTCGGTCTGAGTGTGCAGAGCTGTCCACAGCTCTTGACCTCTGTGTTGACTGTCTCCAAGACAAATTAATTAATTAATTAATTAATTTGAGAACGGCCTGGTTTCTCTTGGCACGCGATACTACCCGTGGAGGTTGGGGATCGGGACTCTGCACCATCCCAGCAGTGTGGAAAAGTGTTGTCCGAGACCCATCACCAGAGGCACTGTCAGGGCAGGGACAGCTTTGCTGGTAAAGAAATGACTGCTCGGCCTCTGAAATTGGGGGGCATGCCAAGGCCATGACGTGGCAGAACCCATCTGTGTCCACCAGGTGGAAAGGCAACAATTCCAAGAACAACAGCCTTGCAATGCTGACATTCAGGCTTTTGGCTTTGGGATGGTTGGGGTAGAAGCGTTTCTTCTGCTCCCACACCTGGTACACAGAAGGCTGGCTGCCGGACTGGCCGCTGTATGGCGTGCAGGTCACACTGGTGGAAGGGGAAGGTGTAGACTGTGTTGCTGGTGGTGGGAATTGGCCGACAGTATCTGGGACTTGGGGTGGTGTTTGCTCATGCTGCTCCGGCACATTGCAGGAGTGGACCGCTTGGGCTTGGAAGTGGCGGAGGAGGCAGAAGATGTCACGGTGTTTGGAAGCCTGGACCTTTTTTCTCCAAGTGTCTCTTCCACAGCAATTCATGCTTTCCATGGATGTGCCTGTTCATGCTCATGGTGCTTAAACTCTTTATATTCTTTCCTCTACTGACGCGTTGAAAGCAAATTCGGCATATGACATTAGTCGGCGAATCTGAGGCTTGACTGAAAAAGGCCCAGGCTTCACAGATCCTGAACCTCTTCAACTGTGAAAACCTAGTACCGGTGTTCCCGCTACCTCCACTGACCATGGTTGGTGGAGTAATGTCAGTGGACTTGTGCAACCGTCCTCTCCCTTTCCGAGGCCGGACCCGCACTGACACTACCCCAGCATCCTCCTCCACTGCTGATCCGCTCGCTACCTGCTGCTCAACAGACAATGTTGGATCTGCAATGTCATCTTCATCATCACAGGTGAATTCCACTTCCTCAGAGTCTACATCCTCAAGCTGCGGGCTAGAAGCCACAGGCACTGTGAGAGATTGCTGACCGCTCAGTATTTCTGCCGATGGACCAGCTTCCTTCTCCTCCTCTGAGGGCATCAGCGATTGGGCGTCACAGCAGACAAAATCATCCTCCTTTGGCCTCTTGCTCTTTTGAAACTCCTTCTGACAACACCCACATTGTGTCAACAAATTCCTCTTCAGAGTACGGATTATCTGGAGTGCTCCATGTTTGAGAGGAAGAGGAGGTAAAACTGCTGCATGTAAGCTGTGTCAACCACTGAAGAACAGTTTGGCGACGCTCTTCAGTAATGAGACGCACAGGGAACCGACCAAACAATGACAGGCCTGACGGTCCTACGACTGACGATGTGCTCACTTGTGTGTTGTCCGGAGCACTGGAAGGAGTGCTTTGTCTCGTACCTCTAGCTCCATGTCCTACACCCATCCTTGCTCGCTTAACACCTCTAGTTCTCTCCATGTTCAAAAGCTAAATATTAAAAAGCTAAAGATTTGGTAACTGTATCTTATACAAGAACTCTAACCCCATAATGGGAAAAAATTAACGTTTCTACAATCAGAATAATATGCAGCAGCAAGCAAACAGTATTTGAAATAAATTTCTTTCTATAGGAGATTTGCTAACGGTGTATTATGCAATAGCTGTACCCTGAAAACTGGAAAAATCAACATTTGGGCACTCAATAAAATTTGCATCAAGCAACCACTATTTGAAATCGATTTATTTCTGTAGGAGAGGCTTTTGAAAGGAAGGGAGATATTGTGCAGCTCAGTGTGTTCTGTGACCTTGAATTGAAAAAGCATTGTTCTTTACCACATTTTTGGCCAGCAGACCTCAGATAGGAGGTGAAATTGTCCCTGTTTTTTCAGTTCTATTGCAATCACTGCGTGTCAGTGTTACCAAAAACCGGCAAAACTTATCCCTATAACTTTTAAATAGTTTTATTGAAGTCCGTGCGTCTGTTTGCTGCAAAGAGCTCAGTTGTACGCATATTGTGTTATACATATTTTATAGTTAATTACGCCTGTTGTCACTGGTGCAAAGGCCAACATATTAATCCATATAACATTTAAATACTCTTATTGCAGTCCGTGCATCTGTTTAACGCATAGAGCTCAGTTGTACACATATTGTTTTATACATATTATATAGTAAATTACGCCTGTTGTCAGTGGTGCGAAGGCCGCCATATTAATCCTTATAACATTTGAATACTCTTATAGCAGTCCGTGCGTCTGGTTGGCGCATAGAGCTCAGTTGTACGCAAATTGTGTTTTACATATTTTATAGTAAATTACACCTGTTGTCAGTGGTGCGAAGGCTGCCATATTAATCCATATAACTGTTCAATACTTCTATTTCACTCAGTGCATCTCAGTTTGGCACAAATCGTGTACTTGTACGCAAATTGTTTTACACATTATTTCATAGTAACTGCCGCCTGTTGTCAGTGGTGGCAAAACCACCATATGTAATCCATGTAACTTTTTAATACTTCTATTTCACTCAGTGCGTCTCAGTTTGTCGCTAATCGTGCATTTGTACAATAGTTTGTTGAAAACTATCAACTGATAGTCCTACTGGGCAATTGTAAATCTCAGGAACTGAAGGAAGAACACTGTTGATTTGTGTTACGGTTCTTCCACCAGACCGCATTTCACAGATATTTGATAGAAACAATTCTGTTTCTAATCAGAGTTGGCTGTTGCAAATTAGAGAGAATAGCTGTGATTTGTCGTCTTTCAATAAAAGACTGTCAAAACCTCTTCCATACCTTTTAAATTTTTATCTTTCTGAACATGGAGCGAACTGCAGGTGGTAAGCGAGCAAGGAGGGATGTAGGACATGGAGGTAGAGGTATGAGAGAAGGTGCAAGCCAGCGGATCGTCGGTTGCAGGACCGTCAGGCCTGTCATCGATGGGTCGGTGCCCTGTGAATCTCCGTAACGAACAGCGTCGCCAATCTGTTCTTCAGTGGTTAATGCAACCTGCATCCAGCAGTCTAAGCTCCTCGTCCTCCAGTAGGGGCCACAAATGTCTTAATCATCATCGTAAAGCATGGGTAAAACATGAAGCAAACAAAAGCCCAAATGCCCAAAAAAAAAAACCCAATGTACCCCCACTGTGGAAAATTCCTTTTTTGGGTGGCCTTTTTTGATGACAAAATCCCGGGTTGGGGGTTCAGAAGGGCATTTAAAAAGGGATCAAGGGGGCCGGGATTCCAAATTCCCGGCGCTTTCATGGGGGGGGACCGGCCGGAGTCCGTGATCGGGGGGGCATCCGCAGCAACTACCCCCCCAAAGAACCCTCCCAAAAGTCCCTCTGCCGCCGACACGTGAGGAGGGGGGGGGGGGAAAAAAGAGGAGGGGTGATGCCGGCCCCAAGGGGGAAAAAAACCGCACTCCCCCGGGCGGCCGGAGCTGCGTTGGGCCCCCCCAGGAAGTAAAGGGCCCCGGGCCCCTTCATTTATTGGGGGCGGGAAAAGTTTAGTAGATGCGGCGTGCCAGCACCCCATGACATCCAAAAGGGTTTGTAGTTTCCCATATTAAGCTTGTGACCCCGGGACCCCACCCCCCCTTAAAACCTTAAGTTTTCCTGAAGGGGAAAGGGAATTTCCAGGTGCAGGCTTTTTCTTTAGAGCCCCCCCTCAGGGCCAATCTATCATAATCAATCATTCCCAAACCCCTGCATGAATTTAAAAAGGGACCCAAGTTAAATTTCAGAGGGGGGCAAAATCCTGTTTTGGGGGAAAAGGTATATGAAAGTAGCTTGATGGATGTATTTGCATAAATACACCCAAAATTCCCACAGCTCGAAAAAAACCGGGAAAAAAGGGGGCTTAAAACCCCCTTTTTACAACGTTGGGAAATCTCCCAGGGGGTCTCGAACTACTATACCTAAGAACGGGTTTGACGCTAAAAAAAGGCTTTTACATCCCCGTTTTTTTTTTTGGTTTGTTTTTTGTCCCCCAACTCTGCCGGTTTGCGGGAAATTTAAGTTTTGGTTTTATAGGGAAAAAATTTTCCTCTGAAAAAATGGGGGTTTAAAAAAAAAGTCCCAAGGGCAACGGGGAAGGGAGGTAAAAAACCAACGGTTCTCTCCCAGTCTCTCTGCCCCACCCCCCTCCTCGGGACTGTTGGGGGACTCCCTCTTGGTTTTGAATGGGGGGGACCCCCAAAACCCCGGCAGTTGGTCCTCTATCCCTAACTAAAATACTGGGAGCGCCTAAAGATGCACCTCTTTTCCAGCTGGGCCAATAGTGGCTGGGGTTGAAAAGCAAATATCAGCAGATCTCCAAGAGTTTTAATGGCATCTGTTGCCAGAATTGGGGCCCACGGTAAAGGGACAGATTTTTAAAGGGTCCTTTTCGGGAGCGCTTAGAAGACCACGAACCCCAAAACCCAAAGAGATGAGATCTGATATTGAAAAAACTCGTCAGAATTTTTAAATTTTTTACCAGGAAAACAAGCCCCTGAGTGTTTAAAAACCCTATGACCTCGAGAATGGGATCTGGGAAAACCAAAAAAAGGAAACAAATTCTTTTTTGGGGGAATTTAGGAATCCACGGGGGAAGGAAAAATTTTTCCCCAAAAGAAAAAACCCTAACCCCCCCCTTTCTTTTTGCAAAAGGGCGAGGGAAATCTTCCCGGGGTTTAAGAAGCACTTGAAAAAAAATTTTAAAAAAAAAAAGAGATGGTTTTGGGGCCAAAAAAAATTTTTTTTGGGAAAAAAGGGTTTAAACTAACCCCCCTTTTTTAAAACCTGGTTTTTTTAAAAAACAATTATTAGGGGCCGGTTTGGGGGCGGGGGATCCTTTGGAAAAACCCCTCCCCGGCCCCGGGTTTTGGGTTTTGGACTAAGGGGTTTTGGGGGGGATTTTGTTTTTTTTGGGGGTTCCGGGCCCTTCCTTTTGGAAAATTAGGGGGGGGGTTTTTTTGGGGGGAAGGGGGGGAAAAAAGAAAAAAAAAAAAAAAAAAAAAAAAATAAAAAAAATAAGGAAAAAAATATGTGTAGGGTTTAAGGTGTGGGTTATACTTTTATGTCATAGGGTAATTCAGGCTTTAAGGGTCAATTCCCCGAATGTCGCGGGGCTGTTTAATCTCTGTATTATGGGTCTCATTTACTTTTAAGCCCACCCCAAAGATGGAAAAAAGTAAAAGGTTCGTTCCCACATTTACATGGGGGGGAACATTTGTGTTTTTTTCTTTTCCCTCAGTGTGCCGGGGGAAAGGGGTTTCTCCCCCCGAGTTATGTTCTTGTTTTTTGCTGCGCCCGCGGAAAAAACCCCCTCCTTGTTTATCAAAAGATACAAATTCTATGGGGGATAGAAACAGGGAAATGTCAAGGGTTTTGCGCTCTCCAGAAAAACCGTTTTTGGTTTTCGTCATTTAAGGCGCTTAAAGTTAGATTTTGCTCTCCGCAGGGGACCCATTTACCCAAAAAAGGATTTAAAAGGATGAAGAGATTATGGGTGGGCCCGGGGTTTTTGGGGGCCCTTGGGGTTTTGGGACAAAAAAGGGGGGTTCTGACTTTATGGGGAAACGTGTCAGAGGCTCTGTCGTTACCCCAATAAAAAGGGAACCCCCAAGGAAAAATGGTCCACATTATTTTCAAACTTCAGGGGAAAAACTCTTGTTCTTTTACTTTAATGTGTAGGGCCCCCAAATTTAGGTAGTAAACGTTTTTTTAAAGAAAATTTAGAGAAAAAACCATATTAGGAGAGGGTTGTGGGCCTTAAGATTTTTGGGGCCCGGTAAATTTCAATTCTCCCATGTTTAAAACCTTGGGTTTGAGGGGCCCCCTTTGCGACTTTTTAAAAACCTCTCGTGGAGATAAGTCGTTTTTTGGCAAAACGCTCGGGGAGAATGAAAATTATTTGCGAGGGTGTGGCGCCTCCCCAATAACCCAGAAGGACGGGAATATTAAATTTTTTCTCACCACAAATTTTCTTGGTAAAAGAATTTGCTACGTTTTAGTCCCCAAAACCACTTTCCTCGGGGACCCGGATACAAATAGGTGACCTTGTTTTTTCCCGTTTCATTCTCCGGTGGTTTGCACCCTCTTGGACCCCCTTGCGAGGATAGATTTTATATGGGGTTTCCCCTATTTTTAACCAAAGGGGAAGAATTTAATGCGACCCTTCAAAACTGGTGGCAGGAATTTCACTCTTTCAATGAAGTCCATTTTGAAAAACCCGCAATTTTACGGGAAAATGCTGGCGGTTTAAGGGGAAATTGATTGAATACGCCCCGCCCAACCAAAAAAAAAAAACTTTTCAAAAAAATTAAACGCTTTAAGTGATAAGTGGAGTGGGGGGTTTCAACCCTTTCTTTGTCACTCTTTTTCCTGAGGGCCCAAACCCCGAGTGGAAATTTTGGGAAAACAAAATTTTTGAAACTTGGCTTGAGAAGAGGATCTCTTTTCCGATTTTAAGATGGAAGCCAGATTGTTTTCCCATTTTTTTTTTGGGGGCCCAAACCGGGGCCTTTCTTGGGGTTTGTTTTTCAAAAGGCCGTTTCCCCCGGCCCCTTCCCGCCTTGAAGGGGTCTTTAAGGGGGGTTTTCAAATCGAAAAAGGGGCCCGAGGGCACTGAAATTTCCTTTCCCTTTCCCTTTTTCCAAAAGCTATACGGGGTTTTGCTTTGGGTGATCAAGCCTCCTTGCCCGGTTTTTTAAAAAGGGTTTTAATCCCAAAGGGCCCTTTCCAGAGAGGACGTGGTTCTCCTTGGCCTCCATCACCCTGTAGAAAAAAATTTAAATTGCCTTTACAAAATTAAAAAAAGGAAAAGGGGCCCCCGGCCCTGATGGCTTTACGGGGGAAATTTTTCAAAAGTTCTGAAAACTCATGTCTCCTGCCCCCACAGAAAACTATTTAAAATTATATCTCCCCAGGGACCCCTTCCCCACCCCAATGAATCCCCTAAAATTAAAATAAACCAAAAACAGGGGGAAAGGGCCCGGCCCCGGGGTTTTTCATATCGAACCCATCTCCTTGATTTTTAAATTTGACCTCAAATTAATGTCCAAAATTTTGGCTGACCGGGGTAAACCCCATTTATTCCCAGATTAATAGGTTTAACCCCGGTTGGGGTTTTTTATGGAAGATTTGCAGTAGGGCCAAAAAATTAGAAAAAGGGTTTTTCTGTCCTTGATGAAAAAAAAAAACACCCCAGCCAAAAAATCTCCTCGGCTTTTTTAGGGCAAGGTTGTTTCGGAGAAGCTTCGGTTTTGTGTTGTTTTGGGGGTGGCTGGGGTTTGGTTCCCCAAAAAAAATTTTTGGTCTACCGGGCCCTTCGGGAGTTCTTAGACGCTCCCCTATGAACCGGGGCATGAAATTTGCCTTTCCCCCGGGTTTTCCCGTCTGGGGCCCTTTTCCCTTTAAAACGCGGGGGACTAGGGGAGGGATGCCCCTTTCCCCCTTTCCCCTTTTAACCCGGCCATTTGAGCCCTTTTGCCCGATTCATTATCAATCTAAGGTTTTTCCCAGGGTATTTTTAATTCCCCTCAATATGAGCAGAAAGTAAAGTTTTTGCAGATGATGTCTATTCTTTCCCTTTAACAACCCGAGAGAGATCTCCCAAAATCTTCCCCCAAATACCCCCCTTTTGCACTTATTTTGGGATTTTTTGAATAATTTAAAAACTAAATCGGAGGGTCCTAAGAATTTTCCCCAGCGCCCCAACCCCTTTTCCATTAGACCCCGGGAAACACCCCACCCCTTTTAATGCTAAATCTCATTTTGTATTAGGATTTTTTTTAGGCAAAACTCCAGACTCACTCTATAACCCTAAATTTCCCTCCCCTTTTATTTTAAAATTCTTGGAGAAATTTGGGGGAGATGGTTTCCCAAAATTTCCCCCTTTTTCCCCTTAGCAGTGCCCCTTTAAACCCAAAAGATGAGTTTCCCAAAAATCCCATATCCCCTTCAGCCATCCCCCCTTTCTCTTTGAAGCATTTGATATAAAAAAATTCAAAACGGGCTTTTTAAATTTATTTGGGCCCAAAAAAAAAGCCCAGGATTGCTTTTTGGGTAAGCTTTGATCCTAGACACTATGGGGGTGTTTAAAACCCGCCGGAGTCAGGGAAAAAATAACTTAGCATGCAATCTAAAACATTGGGCTGGAAATTTGGGTTAAAACAGACAAACCCACTATTCTAAAAACCGATTTGGAATCCTTTTTTGCTTCCCTTGGGAAACCCCTTCCCCCCTCCTTAAAACTTGGTTTAGCCAATCCCGCCCAACTTTTGGTCCCGTTCCCTGATGCGGGAACCAAATTTCGTATGGAAGGTTTGCCGCAAAATTTTTTTAAAAAAATGGCTTTTTTCGTAAAAATGTGCCCTTTTAGGGCCATCCGGAAAATTTCCCCCAAAGGGGGTGAGAAATAGCCATCTCCTAGAATGGAAAGATAAGGGCCTTAAAAATGCAGGACACCTTTTTAACAACAGGTCCCTCAAATATTTCTCTTTGCCTGAACGGGAGCAATTTTTTTTTTCCAAACTGTCCCTAACTCTCACTTTCCCTTCCCACAGTAGTTTATTAGCTTTTTGAGATCTAAAGGGGCATGAAAGGACAAAGAATTCCCTTCCAACATTTTTGATATTATTATAGGACCAAAATCAAATTGTCATACTCTCTCTATGCTATATGCTAAATTGCGGGACTCAACGGTCCCGGATGAACCCTCTCTGATATTCGCTAAGTGGGAGGTTGACTTCCCAAATATAGAAGCCCCGAAAGCTTCGTTGGAAGGGTGGAATAAAGTCTGTAAAACCATCATTAGTGAGAACTGGCGGGAAACCTACTTCCGTATCATCCAACACGCGATCTATGGATTCAACATTCCACCACACTCCCAGGCCCCCAATCGTAAAACGGCTTGTCCCAAGTGCCATCAACTGAAAACGAACCTAACTCATGGCCTGTGGTCCTGCCCTAATTCTCAAGCATTCTGGAGTGAACTGCTTGACATCTTGGGGAACAGACTGGGGATTTCAGGGCCCTTCACTCCCAACTTTCTTCTTTTTCATGACCTACCAGATTCGGTTACACAACGCAAACTCCCTCACATTATTCTCCTGGCGGCAAAGAGATGTTTGCTGAATAGATGGCTAGAGGATACTACTCCGACTATGGGTGAGGTTTGGAGCATAGTAAAAATGTACCTTAGTTTAGAAAAAACTGAAGTGGAAATGGCAAAATCTACTTTAACAGAGGGTTTCTTTGCAACTTGGAAACCTTTTGTTGAAGCCTTCCTCACAGAAGGTGAAATTACTCAACTCGTCCAGCCGTTCCTCCTCACAACATGGTACCTAGAGGGGGATCTGACCAACACTTTGGGGAGATTGAGGTTGCAGGAATGTGGGGATGTTAGGAACAGAAACCAGGCTAATGTCGGGAGGCAAGGGTGCCAAACCTTTTTCGCTTTGGGGGTAGATATCTGACTTAGTGGTTTTTTTTTTTTTTTTTTTTTTTGGGGAGGGAAAGGGAAGACCCCTTTATGCCCCCATTTATCTATTATATTTATTTCCCATAAAAGCATACATCTAATATCCCAAAGGGTGTTAGGCTGGGCGATGTTCTAAGGTTGATTGTTACGTATTATTTGTTTTAGGTTATAAAAAAATAGAAATAAAAAATGGCTGAGGTTCCTCCTATTTAATTCTTTATTGTAAGCACTGAAAACCTGGTGTGCTGACAGGTGTTTATATCCTCAGGCACTCACTCACACTGTTTTCAAATGTATGTTACTTTCATTGTTCAGTTTGGACAGCTCCGACGACATGGACATCCCTTCACATTCGGTGCATTCCTCCCATGTCATTCAAAAAAACATGTATATTAAATTTGCTTGTTCCGGGATTTGATGGTGGGGAAATTACTCTTTGTTGTTTCCCTTTTCTATTTTGTATATTATGCTTGTCTTTGTAATTGTGTTGTTAATCTGTCATGAACCTCAATAAATATATTTGGAAAAAAAAAAAAAAAAAAGACAAGACCCCCAAAGAGGATTTTTTTGTTGCTCTGTCCCAATCGGATGTCCCTAGGGGAGGAAAGGAAGGGGTCAATCGGAAAAAACCCCGGGCGGGTCGGCAAGTCTTGCTGTGCCTGTTTTTTGTACCCTGCGTTTAAGAAGTCACCTGTGTTGTGTGACGACATTGGGATCCAAAGTGGTTTTTCGAAATTTGTTGGACGCTTTTTTATGGCAAGGGGATGATGGGGATTGTCAGTACGGTTCCCCCGTCAAAAAGGGAGAGGGGGTCGCACAAGTCCACTGAGATGTTTCCCGCCCATGAAGCAAAAACCCACTCCTGCTTTCGCCGTTGAAAAGGTCCAGGACCTTCAAAGCGGCCTTTTTCGATCAAGCCTCTGCTTCCCCAGCAATGTCAATGCGCTTGCCCGAAAAACATCAGTAGGGGAAGAATCTTAGGTGTTTAACCACCCCCAACATTCTAGCACAGCAGCGAAAACATGAGTTGAAATGGGGGAAAATGGGGGAAAAAAGGCCACACTAAACTCGGGGTTCCAAACTGTCACACCTCTGTCTCCCCTCCTCCCCACTTCCAAGACCAAGCGTTTTTTCGCGCCAATGTCTCTCAGGTCTGATCAAAGATAGCCCCCGCTTCAGCCTCCCCCGTCCCGATACCACCAAACACCACCAGAGACACAGCCCACCCCTTTTCCTTCACCATTTTTTACCCGCACGCCGACAGCGGCCCGTTACCCAGCCTTCTGTCTACCAGTTTTGGGAGCAAAGAAACACTTTAAACAAACCTCCCAAAGCCCAAAAGCTTAAATTTAGCATTGCCAGGCTTTTGGCCTTGGAAAGTTGCCTTTCCGTTTTGGTGGACACAGATGGGTTCCCCCAGTCAGGCCCTTTTCTGTCCCCCTACCCGTGCCGGGGCAGGGATTTCTTTTTAAGAAAAGCCGTCCCTGGCCCCCGGCGGCCCCCGTGTCATCTAAAATCTCACGCATTGTTTACTTGTGTCCAAAGTATCCACCCCCGATAATGGATAGTAAGCCGGCCAGGCCGTATCTCTCTGTGACATCAGGGGCTGGATGTCTTGGTAGTGACGGGGGGCTTCCTCGGGCACGCTCTTCAAAAAAGCAGGGTGGTGCAGTGTTCTTTCCCCCAAGGGGTTTACTGGTGCATCACATGCCCAGAGAAACCAGGCCTGTTAAATTAATCTGTCTTGGAGACCGTAAAAACAGGGCAGGAGCTGTAAGGCTCTTCGCAAAGAGACGAGCGCTGGCTGGGGTGACAAGAACCTTGTGCCAGGCAAGGGGGTGTCGATTTCGTCGAAATCTCCACCGCCTGGATCGGTAGGCTGGGGCACATCCCTTGCCGGCACAGCTATGAACCCCCGTCGTCGAAAAATTTTTAAAACGCTACCGGGTCTGGATGCCCGTGAGGAAGGCTCAGGTCTGAGTCACACTTCCCCCGTTGCCGTGCTATCCGGTGGTTTGGTTTAACAGCG